>OY987226.1:24013135-24138461 GCA_963920705.1 Odiellus spinosus
AATACAAAAGGCTGTTATATGCCTGCTTAAAAATTATCTTTGAATGATTGATGCCGACCCTGTATTTGAAATATAGAAAGAAGCTTCTGGGACTCAGTCAGACTATGCGTTGCATGCTCCACAAGAGACCTTCACGGGTCAACTTTTATAGTCCCTATACGAGCCCGGCCCTGGGTTTAGCATTGAAAAGAGCCCAAAACCCCACATCTGCATGATTGGAATTACAAAGCCCGTTACATGAAATGATCCACTAATTACTTAGCGCAGTTATTATTTTTATTTATTTTTTTAAACATTATCAGTGAATTGAATTCATATTTGCTTTAGCTTCGTGTATTATAAATTCATTTTAGTAATAGTTCATCCCCATGTCACTTTTGTTCTTTAAAATATCTTTCATTTGAATTAAAGGTAAAATCGTTCAAGGTCAACCCGCCTCGCCCATTTTTTAGAAAACTAAATTAAAGCCTGACCCGAATTAGCCCTGCAAGTTTCTGTGTTCCAGCCCTCAGTTGTTAAATAAAACCACTGAAAAGGTGTGAAAAGCAGTTACTGTTTAGAAACTGGCCCGACCAATTAAGAAACCCAGAGATTTTAAAGTATTATTTACATTCGAACAGTCCCTAAGAGATAAAATTTAGCAGTCACCATTTGAATTTGTCTAGAGGAAATTTGAAACCAAAATACTTCATTCAGATGTCAGAGCTGCTTTCACAAAGAAGGATAATATACTAAATTGTTTTATTATTTCCCCTAAATTAATTAGTAAGGAATTAGAATTAAAAGTAAATTTACTTTTCTATGGTATTCTATAGTTAGTATTATCAAAAATATTATATACGTGAAATGCCTGTCTCTTAATAGAGCTTAGCTCTAAACAAAGCAACTAGTTATGGAGTTTCAAGGACATGGCAATGAGCATTCATTTTTATGCTACATCTCAAAAGGCCCGATAGCTTTTGAAGCATAGGCTGTGGAGTGACTTTAGCAAAAGAAGCTGGCCTCTTCCCTTGACAGGTAGACATGGAACCATTTAGGGCCTTGTCAAATTTATCTTACGCCAAACTTGCGAATTTTGCTTTATTTTCAATGTGCTCCCATAGAAAACGAAAGAAATGGCTTACCCTATGACGAGAAATGGTCCAAATTTTAATAGACCTTCGACATTTCTTGTGTTACTGTCCATCATATTCTTGGTATTATCAATTGATGAAAGGAGGTTTTCTTTGCTGCAGCAGCAAAGTGATTACTTTTCTTAGTAGTTTACTACTCTCCTTAATGCTTATCCAAATTAAAATGCTGTTGAAAGGTGACTTAATTGCTATTTTCTATGCATTTTAAGTCCGGATGTTTGCGTTGAGGGTACCGACCTAATTCCTTGCGTAATATCGTACGTTGAGAGCCCGATTTGTTTCTACGTAAATCTATGTTTGGAAGAGAGTGGTGGAACGCATCTAGACGACTTGGAAAAAGAAATGAAAAGCTTTTACAGTAATCTTGAAATGAGTGAACCAGTGTATAAACGAGCTTCGGTACAACCCAAGTCTTTTTGGTGCTGTTTGAAACCAAATGATCCTGATGGAAAATTCTGGTATAGAGTGCGAATTATCTCTTTCCTGAATGAGGAAGCCAGTTCACCAGATAGTAGCGGAATTCAAAAGGTATGGATAAAAAAATAAAGAACCTTTAATTCCATCCAAATTTTCAGTCATTCATGATGTCATCATTTTTCAGCTTTTGGAATGATTTTGATTCTTTTTATGTTTTATTTACTACCATAACTTGTTGTGTAAATATGAAATTAATACAATTTTATCGTTTCTTAACCTAGTCTGTTTTGCGTAAAAGAAAACGAAGAAACATGGATCCATCCGCTACACTGGAAGTATTGAGTGTGGATTATGGGTCAACATTTAAAGTTGCCCTGAAAGATTTGAATCCGCTCACAAAAAAATTTGCAGAGTATCCAGCTATGGCTTTGAAGTGCTCATTATCATGCATTGCGCCTCCAGGTGCACAAATTTACTGGCCAGTTGAATCGATTAAAAAGTTTATTGATTTCGCAACACTCGATGATGTCAGACAGCTCAAGATTTTTAAGAAACTAGGGTAAGTCTCAGGCAGAGAATTGTACAAGGGTTTAAAGGAAGAATGCAACCTTACAACAAGTGATTTTTTAATCGAATCCTTATAGTTTAAATAGGATTAATCCTGATTTCCGCGCGTATAAGAGCTAGTGACAAATGAGCAAAGGCCATTTGTTAAGGCGAGATCTCCATGAGACTTCCAATGTCATTCGATTGGTCATTAGCCCTTATGCGCGAGGAATTCAGATTCTACATGAATCCAGTTAAGCCTATTTTTGTGGTAAGTTTTAAATTCATTTCTATTTTAATATTTGTTTGTAAATTTTTTACTGATGGACTAGGCATATTTAAATAAGGAATTGATTAAAAAATCGTTTTTTTTTTTTGTTTTTTTTTGGGTGGGGGGGGGCCCTAGCCTTAAGGTGTATTTTAAAAGTGTAAGAAAACGTTTTATTTTCTAGTAATTCTAGTAATGAAATAAGCTGCATTGTGGATATTTACAATGAAGAAAATATTTCTGCAAGAACGTTTCTATGCAATTGCAATGCCGCATGCCCTTTAGCTCCAGACTCAGGTAATTTTTTTGATTATGAAACCAAGAAATTATCTTTATCTTCAGAAATATTTTGTGTTGTTTTCATTCCACCCATAAATATACATCATCCATTATTCAATATAATTGATAAAAGTAGACACGCAACCTGACTCGGTTGTCAGCTTTATCTCATGCTAAGCTTGCGAATTTAATCTTTAAGGCGCGTTTTACAAAGGCGCGAGAAACCGAAGAAGTAGCGGAGAGTAGAAGCTGAAAGTCGAACCGTTTTCTCGCGCCAAAAAATGGGCGTGTGCAAAAAAGCTTTTCTTCCCGCTACGCGACCCGCTGTTTCGTTTACAAACGAGCTTGTGAGAGGAGTCGGCGCCAGCAGCTAGTCGCGACGTAAACAATTAAAATGGCGTCGACTATCGTTAGGTTGCTCTTGAAGGAAGAAAGGTATTCAACCTTCTTCCTTTTAGGTTTGCTTCTTAATGAATAATAAATTATTGTTTTTGAAGTTGAAGAGGCGAAGGATATTATGTAACAATAAATGTAGTATGGAATGTAGTAGGTGGGTATATCCAATATGCAAAAATAGAAACCAAGAAGGTTATTTTTAGCGGCGGGTTTGGACAAGATAATCCGCAAATATTTGATTTATTACATTGGATTCTTCAAAGAATTTCAAATTACGAATAAAGGTAAAGTAATAAATATCTGAAATAAAAATATGTTAATATATTGTCCAAACCCTGACCCGTAGTTATTTTCGCACGTTGTTACGTAATTTAATTTAATGACCAAGGCTTAAAAAGTGTGGGCTTTCCTCTCCTTGATCTTGAGGCCTCTACTTCAGTCATTGGCTACTATTGGCTAGAAAACGCACGTGACGCTTTGCGAGAAGCTGACGCTGAGCATCGACAAACTACTACCAGGACTTGTAATGTTATACTAAGCCCCCATAGAGAAAATTTCTCTTAAGTGCCGCGGTTATGGATGAGAGCGCCACCTTGCGTTATCGAATGGAGTCATATATGTAGTACAAGATACTCTTCTACTGCTATACGGTATTCCCAATGGAGATAAGCCTCGCTTTCGTATTTATTATTTTTTAATTAATTTTAAGATAAATCCGGTTTTTCTTTCCTTTTATATAATTTTTCAGTTGCCTTCCGCGGCTTTCTTAATACTTTTTTGTCGAATTAAAACCGTGGTATCACCAAATTTCACTTCGCTCGCGAAGACCTTCAAGACTTTTACGGGGGAACGGGCCTTCCGCGTTAAAAAGCCTAGGCGCGCTCCCGGCGCTCGTGCTTATTCCGTTCCGCGTAAGCCTATCGGCCGTCGATCAACGACTACGGAGAGCGGTGACGCTCTCTCCTCTCTCTTAGCCGTCGTTTTTCGTGGAGACGGGCGACGCCGCAACAGCGGCCAGCCTTAGTCGGAACGGAATAAGCCTAGGCTTACTGACGGTTTTCGTCTTTACGATCTAAAACGGGCGATGATTTCGACCCCTGCCTCGGCGAAGAATATATTTCGCGAACCTTATTCAACGTTGGTTTAACACGCACATAAATACTGAATATATTAAGGTCAAACTTACTTTAAATAAAATAATATTGTAAATTCAATACTATTTTACCTTTCAATATCCTGATCTCCAATTCCATGGACGCCGCCATCTTGTACTAAATTTTTAACTCCAATCAATGTCGCTAGAGGGGTTTTACCGCGGCGTTTTGAGACGAAGTTTTATAAGCTTACATTACTAGTCCTGGTAGTAGTTTGTCGATGCGCTGAGCGTGACGAGCGAGAAAATCTGCCACGGCAGATCGGAGCTTATTTGGAAAACCCGCTTCATCTATGCGCAACAAGCGCAACTTCGAAAGTTCTCGCTTGTTTGTAAACGGTCGGCCTAAAAAGCAAAAACCTAAATACGCCTCATCTCTCATCTCTAAGCTTAGACTTTTCCCATTTCTACGCCTTTGTAAACGCGCCTTTAGAAATTAAAAAAATTCGCGAGGCTGTTTAGTAATGGTGAATTGGACCTATTAGACCAACAAAAGTGGACCAAAATGGAAAATATCTAAATTATAAGGAAAACCAATGTCACACTAAAATAGCCTCGCAAATATTTTAATTTCTGAAGACTAAATTCACCAGCTTGGTTTGAGTTTAATTTGACAAGACCTGAAACTAGTCAGGTTGCACGTCTACTTTAAGGGTGAGATCTAAAAAGTTTTGGTTTTGTCATAGATTGTGATTTGTAGTTGAAGTGTGTGTGTAAAAAAACTACCTCCAATTTTTTCTTTTTTTTTTTTTTTTTTTCACTCCCCCCTCTTGCGAAAGGGTAATGTTTAAGCAACTTGAGAAATGCAAGCGTGGTTGTCATCACAAATTCGATAGGAATTAAAAACGTCTGGCTCCAACAGTTGGAACTTCTATATTAGAGAATTTGGTTACTCCCAAAAGTTTTCGAAATTTTGGGGTAGTGAACGATGGCTTGGCCTCTCACTCATAGGATATAAAACACTGAATTAATTCGGGGAAAAGTCGATCTTAAAGCATTAAACTCAATATTTGAAACGATATATTAAACACCTTTTTATTAATAAACAAGGGCATTTACTAGGGATTACTGGATTGACTTAGTTCATAAAAAAATAGGCCTTTTTTGTGGTTTAAAGTTTGACAAACTCAAATGTGAAATATTAATAGTTTATTTGTTATTATTGTCACACTTGATAATAAAGCCCAGAAATTTACAACAGCATTATTTTATTTTTTCATAGATGTTGAAGGTTTTGATTCTTATAATCCTATGAAAGAGGATTATGAAAGCAAAAGAAATAACTTCGCTACAGATATTGATGATGCTGGAATTGCACTAACTGGATACGGTATTGTAGTGATCCTATTGTTGTGACTCTTAAATGTTAAATTAGTAATTTGTGTGATGCATTTAGTTTCCATTAGGATTTTTTTTAGCTTTTTACTAAACACTTAAAGGGAAACTATGAGCTAAAATGGAATTCTTTTGAATTTATTTTCAGAATCACCTTGCCAAAATTTTTTCACAATTATTAGACATGTTTTAGGTGTTTAAATGTATTTCTAAAGTTTCATTTAGTTTGAATTTTAGTGAAGTATAAAAATCGAGTTAATCAGATGAACCCAACCGCTCCCGCCTTCAACGTAGGGTACAGATATTCCCAATTTATTCTGAAGACGTCGTTTTCGCCATCTGGCGACGTTTTTAACTCTGTCATGATAGCGCTGTTGAAGGCGTCAATAATATGATTGGCCCAAATTTATACTTCAATTACATTCAAACTTAAAAATTAATTTAAACACCAAAAACGTGTCTAATAATTGTGAAAATGTTCTCAAATATGTTTTTTGGCATGTACATGATTCAGAAAATAATTTCAAAAGCAATTTCATTTTTACCTCATAGTATCCTTTTAATTACACTAAAGTCCACTATAGCGCTATCAAAACAAATAATTTGTAGGTAGCCCCTTTAAAACATATTACGCACTTACGCTTCTATTATGATAACAATTTTAATTACCTGTTTTTAATATTTTCATTTAGCTATTTTCAGATAAAGCTAGAATTATAAATAATCTTCAATTTTTTGCAATTATTTTTGATTAACCGTTAAATTTCTTTGAATGTTAATGTTTTATCATTTTGGAATTTATCCTTAAATAGAATTATCTAAAAATTGCAACGTTTTAACCAACCGTTAATTTTAAAAACAGTGTATGTTTTTGTTTAACTGTTTATCCATTAGACAAAGTAAAGTAAAATTAAAAGAATTTTTTGGAAAATTTCACCCATCAAATATTTGTGCTCTGGACAATATTTAAAAAACATTTTAAATATTGAGCAAATATTACCCTTACGAAAAAAAGTTAGTCTTAAGAGGTCTTGTGGAAGTCTTTTGGGTGTCTTATGTAGTCTTAAGAGGTCTTGGAGAAGTCTTCCATTACGTCAAGAAGTCTTGGGTTGGTCTCAAAGACTTTTGTAGCATTCTTGAAGACCTCTTCAGATCAGACTAACCTTTTTCCGTAAGGGTATCAACTGAATTATTTTAATAAATAATTCTAAATTTTCTTTAATTTACTGGAAACTCTCTTATGAGACTGGTTTTTATCCACGTATAAACTAGAATAAGTGGTTAATCGTAAATAATCGATTAAAGAAAACTAAAATTATTTATGAACAACCTTAAAATTGCTAGTCAACTTTCATGTTAATTTTTGTAAAAAACTGAATTAAGATGATCTCATAATGCAATTTTGATTTTTGCGCCACCTTATCAAATGATAAAATTTCTCAAATGCCAAGCCCTATCTTTAGTGCTTTTTTTATTTTTACTGTCTTGAACTTTGTTGTTGCTTTAAACTAATATTTATATTATAATTTTTAAAGCTGATCAAGATGATTCGTATATTTGTAAACAATTTCGCAATACCGGAAGATGTCACAATCGAAGTTGTCGCTTTTATCATATTGAAAAAAAGGGTTAGTGAACATAATTATACTGAACGCTTGCGCTTCAATGCCTGTTAGTGATTTCCCTGTCAAAACATAGGCTGCTGGGAAAATCGTCATTTTACTGGCAGCCAGTGCTCAAAAAGTGTCCAGTAGAGTCAAACGAACTAACCATAGCAAACAAACCTTTTTTTTTTAATGCTAGGAGAATTCACTATGGATAAAGACATTGTATGTCATTCCATTCCTATTTCATTACCTAAGAATGGAACGAGACTTATAGCCGAAATTTCTTACGTCATTAACCCGGGATCCTTTTTCATTGTGTGTCCATATGGCTTTAAAGACGCATCAGAATTCTATGATAACGGTATGTTAAATAAATTTGAAGGTTTTATTGTGACGAGATTTTAAAAATTTTTAGTACATAGTTTGACTATTTTCATCAACCATCTAAATTATTGTCAGTATAAAGTGTAGGATTTTTCTCGTAGCAAAAAAGTACCTGAAGCTCATAAATCATGCCGTAGAACTCTTTAGGTGGATTAATTGAAACTGCCGCGGAGTAGCCAATAAAATAAGAAATGAATAATTAAGGTTAAAGATGTATATAAAATATTCCACTAGAATTATAACAAGCATATGGACTCGTACATCTTTTCTTACACTATGCAACCAACAATTAATTTTGCAGCCAAAATTCCTTAATTTATAGTTAGACGTAATGTTTTTATATTTTGATTCAGAACAGTTAGGCATTAGGAAATGATAAGAAAGTAGCTTCCACGATGGAATATTGAAGCACCACACAAACCAAACGATAGTGAACTCCCAGATTAGTTATATCTTAAAATTTATCCTAAATGAAATTCGCTTCACAGACCAAACTAAAGTGAAAAAGCGCTGGTATCAAGGAAACTTTTTCTCAAATCTAGAACAATATTTTAAAATTAAGTTCCAATTGATTAAAGATCTTGAAGCAAATTAAAAATAAAACGTGATTTAAAAGTAAAAAATAATCCCAAGAAAATAGCTCTAAAAATTTTGGATTGATAAAGTATAAGAAGACGACAAACTTTATTAAAGGCCTAGGATTTCTTCTGCCTGTTTGACTGGAAGTGGGCTCACCTTCTGAGCTTCCCCTTGGGGGTGATTATTTGTGAAGGAAATGATTAAGAATATTTTATCCGGATTATATGAAGATTAAAATATAATGGATATTAAATACATTTAATCACGAAAATATGGAAGTTAAAATATAATGGATATTAAATACATTTAATCACGAAAATATGGAAGTTAAAATATAATGGATATTAAATACATTTAATCACGAAAATATGGAAGTTTAAATATAATGGATACTATATGTATTTTATAATTATATGGAGATTAAAATATAATGGATACTATATATATATTTTATAATTATATGGAGATTAAATTATAATGGATACTATATATATTTTATAATTATATGGAGATTAAAATATAATGAAGATAAAATATATTTTATTATGAATATATGAGATTAAATGTATTTCATCACGATTAAGGTTAGATGTATTTTATCTTGATTGTATGGAGATTATAATGTAAATTGGAGATTAAATATATTTAATCGCAATTATATAGAGATTAAATATATTTAATCGCAATTATATAGAGATTAAATATATTTAATCGCAATTATATAGAGATTAAATATATTTAATCGCAATTATATAGAGATTAAATATATTTAATCGCAAGAGATTAAATATATTTAATCGCAAGAGATTAAATATATTTAATCGCAATTATATAGAGATTAAATATATTTAATCGCAATTATATAGAGATTAAATATATTTAATCGCAATTATATAGAGATTAAATATATTTAATCGCAATTATATAGAGATTAAATATATTTAATCGCAATTATATAGAGATTAAATACATTTAATCGCAATTATATAGATTAAATATATTTAATCATCATTAAATATATATAAATACTGGCATTTCATTTAGTAACTATCGTTGTTTTACATTAACCTAATTAATCTATTAATAAACAACATGTATTCAGGTGCAAATAATTGTGTTTTAAACTTTAAACATTATTGCTGGCTGACTGTGGGTAGTCTAAAATTTAGAATATTATAGGTAGTAATCCTAGCCTAAGAGTACGTACACCAAGCAAGTTAAAGTTAGTGCTAAAAACCACATTAAATGGCTTTCTTGGAAGATACCCATAATTTTAGATATGACACCTATTACAAACTACCAACCTGTGCTAAAATTCGCGGAGACGAAGGAATGGGTATAACATGTTTAACATGGGTTTCTCTGAGACAAATTAGGTTAAACTGTTAAACTTGTTTTTAAGAAAACCTTTTTTTTTTTTTTTTTTTTTTTTTTCTAGAAAATGACAATGCTACACCCAGAGATATGTTAGTGGAATTGGAAAACAAAATGAAGTAAGGATTTGACATTTATTAAAAGATTATGTTTTCATCTGTAATGGTAGCTATATCTCCCTTAACTGTAAAATATGAATGACCTAAAACTACGCACACATTCTTACTTTTGATTCACTATCATTGATCAAAAACCAATTGGGAAAGAGTTCTTATGCGCAGAGTTCAAAGAATTGATATTTTTTTTTTTCAAATCCAAGCTAAAAGAAGTTTTTAAGAGCTCATTATAAATAAGTTTGATGAGTGTTGAAGGTGAAAGGATTCTTCAAAAACGGCTGTTTTGTTAGAAATTTCAAATCTAAATTAGGTTGCTTGCTCAAAATAGCAAAAATGAATAAAGCTTGTTTTAGTAGCACTTTTTTTCTTTTTGGCGTAAGAATGATCATAATGTATCTTTTTTTTTTATTTATCTTAAAACCAAACTGTTTAGCAAGTTGGTGTTTAGAATAGAACATGTCAATCATGAATTAAATATACCTTAGGTAAACCACGCGTAAATGAACTTGACTTGGCAGGCCGCTTGCTTTGACCTTTGTCTCGGCCTATTATAGCATCATCTACTTTCACTATTATTTTGATTATAATTTTAACGCATCATTAATTAATTTTCAACACTATATTAAATTACGCTTTTTATTTGTAAATCTAATTGATCACAGTTAGAAATACTTTTTGTATGTGTATCTAAAATTAAACCCACACGATGACTTTAACTACTGCCAAGATACCCCGTGAATCATCTATCTTCCGGTCCTACCATTCATCCCCCATTTTTTTGGCGTCCCTCCGTTCCCTAGGTAGTCTCGCAGATCGAGCACAGTTTCATTTCGCGTTACGCATACTCGCCCATCATCTTTGATCGACCGTAATAGCAAAAAGAGACGAAGCCAGATGGAAAGAGAAAAGAGGATGACTAAATTTTCTCTCTCTAGCTTTTCCACTGTTGACTTTTCCAGAGCGCACACTATCTTGGAGTTTAGTAGGAAAACAATAGCCCTCTTGGTAGTTTTTCAGTTTCAGCCTTAGTGGCCTAGGGGAAATTCTACCGATCCCTATCTAAATACCGCCTGCGTACCCTAAAAACGAGTGCATTTTTAGAGCAAATAACTAAGCTTTCCCCATTGAGGTCAAATCTCTTCGCCACATGTTGCGTGTAAACAAAAGTTCCCTATGTGAGAGTATCGTTTTCTATTCAATATAATTAAATAGCTTCTCGTCAGATTTGTATAAAATTTTAAACACATATTATTTTAACGTAACAATAATTAGCCCAAGTGTGGAAATCCCTTTACTAACACTTTAAATTACTCCGAGAAAGTTAAAAAACAATTTATTATTTTAGAGTTTATTCAATTCAAACTTATGCTTTTTTTTGCAAATGCACTGAACAAAGATATTCTTCTCAGCTACTCAATATATTAAAATATACTATAATTTTGGGTTTTAAGACTTATGATACCTATGAAGCCCTGTCTGGAATAAACTCAACGAGGTTACCAAAATCAGGCTCTTCAGTTTGAGTGCCAGGACTGCCAGCCAAAGTTCATGATCATGATGGCACTATGCTAAGGACCCCTTTTTTTACTGATATCCACCTCATCTCCTTTCATTGAAAATGTCTACATTTTGAGTCTAGGGTTCGTGTTAATAGTCTTTGGCTTGTGCGCCTTATATGTCACATTCCTCTCATTTATTTGACTCAAAGAGCCAATTTTTATTTCAATCAAAGTTGCAAGAGTAAAAATTTTTCATTTTTAAATTTCAGCGAATTTTACTGTCATACGTCATATGTCGACAATATGACTTTAGATTTATCGCCTTCAATGGTAGTTGCGTGCAAGTTTGACTCCACAAATACTTGGCATCGTGCCAAAATTTTTGGATTTAATGAAAATGAAGATGTTCAAGTGTTCTTCCTTGACTATGGCAATGAATGTATCGTACACAGAAGAAATATACGCCGAATTCAACCTCAGTTCCTAGATCTTCCACAGCAAGCGATTTATTGTCGTTTAGATAGTATATGTCCTGCTAATAAAAAATGGACAAAAAATGCAATGTAAGTTTTATCCAAATATATTTATTATATGGGCCATTCACCTAGGCATGCAACCATGGGTTGGCAGATCATAATGAAATTTGGTACACTTGTTTCTATGCCTAAAAAAACTAGGATTCCCTGATTTTAAGATGAAAATAAAAATAATTGAATTTTTGGCGAAATTTGGAGTAAACCCCAAGATTTTTAAAACGTCAGAGAAAAAAAAATTATGCTCTTGCGAAAATACCAATATCTTACTGGCGCTTCAGTTGATTCTTTGGAATTTACTCATGTTTATAGAATAAAAGGCGAGGAGTCCGATGGTCATCTCGAAAATGGTCTACCTCTTTTAGTTTTTGGTTTTTAATTTTTTAAAATTTCGCGGGGGATCCTATACTGTGACGTGTGAGTCATGTGGCCCAACTTTTAAAATTTTTATTTTCACTTTATTCAAGACCCCGAGGTCATATCTTTCACCTAGTATATGTTTGGTTCTTGATATTTGTTTTGTATTTAACTGGTAATCAAAAACAAAAGTTTCAAATTTTTGGAATTTTTTATATTTATATTATATTTTATTATACACAGGGTGTTTTGAAAACAGTGGTAGGACCGAGCTACAGTAGGTTCTATGGGCCATTTTAAGTCGAAAATGTTCTATGACATTTTGTCGTACGGGGCTATGTTTTAGAGTTACGAAATTAATCATGTGAGGATGACCCGTATACTCAATAGTAAAATAAATTTTAATCAAGCGCGTGCTTAAACGTATTTTATCATTGATTATACGTTTATTAATGTACATTAAGGGGTCATCCGTACATAATTCATTTCCTAACTCTTAAACGGCGCCCCATACGGCAAAACGTCATAGAACATTTTCGTCTTGAAATGGGCCATAGAACTCACTGGAGCTCGATCCTACCACCATTTTCGAAACACCCTGTACATAATATAAATATAAAAATTCCAAAAATTTGAAACTTTGCTTTTTGACTAGCAGTTACATACGAAAAAAATACGAAGAAGCAAATATATTGCAACGGACCCGAGAAAATGAACCCCGAAAAATGTGGGAAATGGATTTAATCCACACTTTGGTTGACTTGTAAAGGTACCCGAAAAACGGTACCCTGCTTAGTGGGTTTGACTCACCTCAAGCGCCAAAAGGGGCAAAAGTTAAATTAATTAATGGTCCTATTTTCTCGTGACCGTTGTCTCCCACCTCCCATCTGAGGTGATAAGGGAAGAAACCCTTTTCAACATTTTAGTGTGATTGGGATTGTGATTGTGGTTGGTGATCGTAATCATGGACTGTCTCGCGAAGTCACGCGATTGTTAAAATATTTAAGTGAACAGGAATAAAGCAATTAAAAATCAGTCGGTTTAGTTATTCAAAAGAAAATTAAGGGTCCAGAGTAGTGGAGAGATCATACCATAAAGGAGGAAGCGGGTAGAACCTGGATAGGTTAAGTCTAGGAGTAAAAGGACTTAGCCGAATATTTACAATTGTAACAACCGGTTACAATATACTAAGTGAAAGATGTGACCTCGGGGTCTTGAATAAAGTGAAAATAAAAATTTGAAAAGCTGGGCCACATGACGTCACACATCACAATATAGGACTCCCCGCGAAATTTTAAAAAATTAAAAATCAAAAAACTAAAAGAGTTATACCTTTTTTGAGATGACCATCGGATTCCTCGCCTTTTACTCTACAAACATGAGTAAATTCCAAAGAATCAACCGAAGCGCCAGAAAGATATTGGTATTTTCGCAAGAGCATAATCTTTTTTCGTTGAGGTTCTAAAAAGCATGGGGGTTTACTCTAAATTATTTTTATTTTCCATCTTAAAATCTGGGAATCCTAGTTTTTTAGGCATAGAAACAAGTGTACCAAATTTCATTAAGATCTGCCAACCCATGGTTGCATGCCTAGGTGAAACCATATGGAATGACCCACATGCCATTCTGTAAATGTTTACATGTTTTTTTTCAGGGATTTTTTTATTCAGCATACTAAGGATCAGCAGATTTATGTGAGGGTCGTTAAACGTATGTAAGTAAACTAATAATTGCAATTTTTTTCTTACACCAAAATTTGTTCCCGTGCATAGTGGTAATTTAAAAACAAAATTTTACTCCTCTATTACTACAAATTACGCGCTGTGAAATTATAATTGAGATATATTTCTTCATTTAATATTTCTTTTGGTACTTTTGCAAGCATTCACGAAAAACCAAACCAAATTCCGGTCTATGCCCTTCCTTTTTTTTCTTAATTGGTTTTAGGAAGAAAGGATAGAAGTTACACTGGAAATGGCTTGCAAATGTTTTAAAACGTCATTCACGTCCATCATCAATTACATCTTTCCTTCCCCGAGTTCTATGGCAAATATTTATTTGCACAATAACTCGTTTATTTTTCCTTTCAATAAAAAAAAACGCTTCTAGCCTGCAAATTAACACCATGGGGAATTTTGGCAAACGTTTCTAGCACGTTAATTCTAGCAACCAATCATAAAACTGGAAAAAGGGCAGCAATATAATTTTCCTGCTAGCATAGCTGTGCACCGAGGGTCGGGCTCAGCTCGCCTCTTCTTACTTTATATACATTGGTATCGAGCTCACCTCGGGCTCAAAAGTTAACCACGTTTTACTTGGACCCTACCTCGAGCTCGCCACTTCCAATTTTATACGCACCGTCTCACCTCAGTCTCAGGGTGATCGCTTTATTAATTGATAGCTCAAGCTCGCGCTCCAAAAAATCTATCATTTTACTGCAACTCACCTCGGGTTCGGGCTCACGATAGGTCTCGGCTCAGGCTCAATTTACATTAAGAGGGTTCAGCTCGGATTCCAAAAAATAAATTTTTTAATACTCTCACCTCAGGCTCGGGTTCAAGGTAGAACGTTTACAGCGTATTTATTTACAAAATAATAATTAAATTTAAATGTGATATTATGATAGAAGAAGAGTAATAATAAGCATAATTGATACGAAAAAAATCGTATTAAAATAACCAGGCATAGTCAAGTTCTAATGACACTTAAAAGAGGAGTGACCCTCGGGTGACGTACGTCGCTACGTAACATTAGTTTTATTTTGAGTCTCTCGAATATTCTACAAAGATATCCCATGCACCATGTCACACCCTTCATTTTCGAGCCTCTAAACTATGTTATTTTGAAGCATAAAAGATCCTGAATGTTTAGTTTATGGAACAATATTTCCAATATAATAATTATATAACGAGGGTTAAAGGTTAGAGCCCTTTCCTAGGTTTTATGGTAATGCATAAAAGCCTCATCGCTTTTTCGAATATATTACCCAAATATAATATAGCTGGTCTCGGGTTGGGATTCGTGGGAAGGGGCGACGTTGAAACGACATAAATCTTAATGGAAAGAGCCCGGGCCGCTGGGTTTTTTTCGCGGCATCTAATTCATTTCCCGATAATTAATCTCGCTAACCAATTCTTTTTAAATAATAAACTTTATAGCTTTAGTATAAGTGGAATGATAAAGTTTGGCGCGTGAAATCCAGTCTTTCTCTGAATAAACGATAAAGATGTATGCTTGTCCCGTATTTTCTAAAATTGGCTGCGAGAGACCTTTTATGAAAAACAATATTAGTTATGGTGCTAGTTTGACCGTTATGAAAAAAAAAAAAAAAAAATCACATCAAATGAAAGTTTATTTTGCTTAGATTCTTGATAATGATGATTAAAAAAGATGAAAAATCTAGAATTTTTTTTTAACTATTTTAATCTTTCTCAAGGAAGCACTGCACTCTGTTCTTAACCAAATCTTTGTTTAAAGAATGACCTAATGATGAAGTCATCACTTCAAAACGTAACGTTGTTTATAAAATAGAGATTTTAGTTACAGTGCAGCGTCTTATGAGAGATTAAAATATTTAAAAATATTTTTTTCATTGTTTCTTTCTACCATTTTTTATCTATTTAATGTGTGGAGTTTGATTCACCCATCCTATATTTATCTCTGAACAAAGTAGATCTAACCAATCTTACCTTTTTGCAGGCATGTAGATACGCTTTACGTTGATTTGTACAAATCTGCCAATGGAAATGATATTAGATTGAAAAATCTGTTAGTAAGCGAAGGCCACGCCATTCAGCTCAAAATGATACAGAGATCAGATGAATGTGATAGTCTCAACTCTTCATCTAGCGAATCTTTTGGCAACATGCATCCTGGATAAAATTGTTATAAATGTTTACAAGAAGGGAACTTGTCTTCAGATAGGGAATTTAATTGGTACAGTTTCGAAATAATATTGGCTTAAATAAAATTTTATTTTTCATTTACATAATTATTTTAATTAAAACATATTGCATTTCAAGAGGTTGGAAAAATTCCAGCCAAAAGTATTCGTCTGATAGGATTAAAAGGTTACTAGAATCGGATTTTTCAAGAGAGCTCGTTAAACAACTATGGAACAAAGATATCATAATTTGAAATAAGTTAGGCGATAATTCACACACCCTAGTGGAATTTCCGTAGCAGTTCTAGAAAGTGATTCAATTTGTTTTGGAATAAAAGAGGGGAAATGAAACGTTTAGCAGACGAATTTGAATCACGAAGTTCTATTATAAAAATGAGCACTTCATCATGGAACTTTTTTCATAGGGACTAGATAAATTCAATGCATTTGGACCATCCCTAGTATTAGTTAGTCCCATTTTAGATAAAGACTGTTGCACACTAAATATTTTCCATGGTGAAAACTAGTTGCACCAATATTCACACTTGCAGGGTCCTACAGAATATTCATCGATTGAAAAGTGGATGGCGTCCTACGACTAAGAGTCTTCCTAAAATAGACAGCACCACCCGTTTAGTAATGCATGAAGTATTTGTATAAAAAGATAATATGTAATATCCTTAATTTGAAACCACACAGAAACATTTACCCATACTGGTCTTTCTTTTTGTACAAATACTTTGTGCTTAATTATACTGCTGAAGCATTTTTCGAAAATTTTGATGTACTAAACCTAACTCTATTGTCATAAACAACTATTGTAGTAATATAAGGAGTTTATGAGAAAACTGCTTTGGGAGGAAATATGAAAGATTAGTGTTGTCTCTATTCAGACATTTTTTTATTTTATTTAGTACGTTGAAGGGACTCTTGCAGGGTGACCAGGGAAATGCCCCGATCAGTTTATAGGATAAAATATAGAATATAGATAAAAAAGAAACATTTAGGATTTATGGGCTAATTATACCAAGTTACAGTAATTTATCGTTTAACAAACATGGGATTACATTTAAATCGAATTTCTCATTGAATTCTTATTTTCTGATACTTTGTCTTGTATTTTCCAGTATCTTTCATGTGTTGTTCTGGAAAGGCTCTATCGATACAAATTTAGTTTTTTTTTGCAAACCTTACTTAACAGGTTGTTCTCTACAGAATTATTTGCTCTAAGCAAGGTTGTACACTAGTCTGCTCACTTATTTTTGCAATCAAATCAAAAACTTTACTATAGGGCTAATAGCCCCTTAGTTTGCCCAGCTTATTTCAGAAAGCCAAAACCACAAACCTTAGTTTTTATCTATCCTATGCATCTGAGTTCAAAATTTTTGCTTTTCAACAATTAAGTTGGGCTTAAAGCTTCTGGTTTCGGAAAAATCTAAGTTTTGTTTATGGTATATTAACATTGAAATCTCAAAACATGTGCAACAAATTTTAAATTTCTCAGTAATCTACACACTGCTCTACTTAATACTGCGTAGTGTCTGAATCTGACCCAGACTATTTTGTAACTGCATTAAATGAATGTTGTATAGGCAAAATATTATTTTTGGAGGCTTTCAGGAGTTTGGATAATTTGAAAAGTGTCCATAATTAACTACAGTGCGGTCAATGAAACCTAGTGAAATTTTTAAAAATAGTCAAAATTATAGGAAGGCATCGAAAAAAATTGTAAAATATAGGAAATCTGTTCACCCTGCTATTGTAACGATTACACAAATACCATCTCATGGACTTTTTCCAGAAATAGTAAGTAACACCACTTGTGATAACAATTTTTTTAGAAGATTCGTAGCTCTTGCTGAAGTAGCGTGTGTGAGTTATATGGGTAAATTTTTCCATAAATGCAGGGACTGTTATTGCTCTGGGCTCCATATAATCACAAACAATGGAGCTTAGTCTTAGTATTTAAGACATTTCTTATAGTAGGTAATGAAGGGATGTAGAGTTGTTTCCCAGTGTCACTTTTGAACAACCTCTTCTACCAGAAAAGAAAATTCTCAGCTAAGTACAACATTGTACAATCTTTAAGATTAATCTTTTATATTAAATTTACTAACCATGGTGATTTAAGGATTTAAATTATTTCTGCTTTTTAAAATTTCACCTTGTATTTGTGGCTCGTACAGACCTACCTATGTATGGGCGTATATTTTGATGCCAAAAAGAATGAATATGCCAGAACATTTTGAATACTTTTTTTAAAATAATGAAATTAGTCTTATTTTTCCTAAACTATAATAAATTTACTTTAGGAAAATAAAACAAAAGCTGGCAATTTGTCACTTACAATTCTGGTTCAAATAAATTGCTTAATACATGGTTTTATACTCGGTAACACTCACATTGTCAGTAAATATTGTGGCTTGAAACCAAAAATTCAAGTAAGCCTAAAAGCTCGAATTAAACTAGATGAGGAAAACATTCTCCCAGGAGTTAAAGGTAATTTATCGTTTTAAAGAAAGTCAAATAATTTACTGAAAAAGTTTATTTGTTACATTTTTTTCTTTGTTTGAAAATAATGAAAAGTTGACATTTAGTGGAAATCAATTATTTTTGATATATCAATGGTGAATTGGAGTACTAACTGTACAATTCTTTTTTTACCTTGCCATATTTGCTCCCTAAATGTTTAGTCCTTTCTCCGAGACTTGCCACTTCGATCCCTATTGTCATCAGTCGGTCGCTTACTGGCTTTCTTAGCTTCCGTTAAGAACTTATCCAAACCAAAAGGATCTTCCTCTTCCTCCTCTTGTTTCTCAAATTGTACTGGACCATCTCTTCTAGCGCTTCTATCAGTGCCAGAGAATCCCTTATCAGGTACGAAACGGGACGTCTTTATCAGGTTATCAAGATCATTCTCGTAAGTTTCTTTCTCTTGAGTAGATCGAGTTGGTCTGTAAATGTTTTGTCCAACAGTCTGGTTTGATCTCCACGGTTTGTCGTAGACATTATAATCTTCTTCATCTCCAAATCCACTGTCCATTCCCTTTCTTTGATTAAAGAGTCTCTGATCAAACTGGATTTCATCAGCTCCGGTAGTTTTAGCCCCTGGTAATCCCAAAGCTATTTGCTCGCTGATATCTCTTTCTCTTTGCTTCTCAATTTTAGACCTCTTATCTGGAGCGGCTCTTGCTAAGTTTCTCTCTCTTTGCCGATCCTTATGACGTTCGTATCGCAGTTGACCTCTCTCTCTGGCGTCGTCGTCTTTGTCGTTACTAGCGGAGGCTTGAGAACGAATCCCCACTCTTTCTTCTCTGGCTTTCTGAGCCAACTGCCTCAAATGTTCTTCTTTCTTTTCCTTTTCTTTTTGCGCTAGTTTCTTCTCCAACTGAGCTCTCATTTCGACAGCCTCTCTGGCTTTTCTATCGGCTATGTATAAAGCTTCGGCTAGTTTGGCGAAATTTTCATTTATGTGAACTTGTTGCAATCCTCTACCATCGGCGGCCAAACGTTTATCTAGAGGAATGGTATATCCCTTGGCGTTCTTCCAATTAGAAATGCAAGGAGGTATTCTCCATTCTTGTTGTTCTTTCACAGTTACTTTGCGAGTTGGGGAATGCATAACCGGTGGTGGCGGTGATGGTGGTCCACGGGGAATTTTTTTATTGATCTTGAATCTAGGAGGTTCCATTGGATCTTTTTGTAACTCTACCATTCTTACGATGCGCTGTTTAGCTCCGGAATTATAGGCCATTCCTTGTTGGGAAGGGGTGTAGCGAATATACTGAGCCGGGTTTTGTTTTTCAGCAGCTCTAACTGGCATGGCGGCTGATATCTTAGATTGAGTCAGCTTCTCAAGAGCCATTCTAAAAAAAAAAAAAGACAATACCTCGTTTAGGGTTGGACTATAAAAGTGGTTTTAGAGACTAATATAGTTTTCTATAACGATGCCTGATTTTTAATATTTATAATAGTGTTGGTCGAAAACTAATACTGGATCAGTAGTCTTTTACTGATAATGATAATTAAAAAACAGTTCCCGATATTAGGATGGGATATACTGCGGTCTTTGCCAGTTTTACGTCATTTCAAAAATAAACTAATGACCTTAGGTCTTGATAAAGCATATGATTATTTTCAATTAGACGAATTATGCTAGAACAATGGAGAAAGCTCTGATTTTGAATTATTTTGTTACAAGTCTAACCCTTTCACACAGTTACAGTTTTTAAAAATAAAAACTCCTTTCTTTAATTAATTTTTTTAAATATTTCTCTACCATGATATATAATTATAGAAAATTGAGCGTTAACTAAAGAACTACGCTAGAAATAGCGTAGGACATTAGAAATAGAGCTCACTTTACAAGGCAAATTAGTTCACCCGCCATTTTTATACCATGTTTTATGAGCATCAGTAACTCACTTTTCTCAAGAGAACATGGTTCGTACACGAAAAGGTCAGGGACATTTGAAAATGAGCCCTAATGGTCAGAGAAATTAAATATTTTGGTACATGTCAAGGACCTGTTTATGATTGGTTGACCAATTGTATCAAAATTATTATAAACTGAAAATATTTGCCTATAGATATTCAGACAGAAGTATCGACCCCGATTGATAAAAGGTGAAAATTCCCATAAAAATAAATTCATGAAAAAAGAATAAAATTAGTTAAATCATTTAGAAATGGTTAGGGAAAACCTGGAAAAGTCAGAAATTTATTTCCAAAATTTTGAACGAACTCTGGAAAAGTGTAAAATTTCTTCTTGGTTGATTTAGGATTAACAAGTCTTGTTCAAAGATTTTAATAATTAACAGTAAATTAACCTGTTTATGATGGGTTTTTAAATGGTTTTCACGCTAGTTTTAATTTTTCAAATCGATTAAAAATAACAAATCAAAGTTTAATATCCTGTTTAAAAGACTGGAAATAAGAAGTCAGAATTGTACAGTTAAACTACTTTTCAAGCTCAAATAAAATCTTAATTTTTGAGGTTAAATTATGAAGTTACTTAGCATCTGATAAAAATCCAAATAGGTTTGGTTTCATAAATTGAATGTAAAATCGGTATCGTTATCGTATTGGTGAAATTACGATCACGGCCAACACTAAATGATATAACTCATCAAATCCATCTCTGCCTTCGGCTGGTCTTAAATTACATTTGCAGGATTTGTAAAACATTCTGAAAATTAATTTACACGAGATTTCCATGTCTTCCTGACTACTTTTGTTAAATTTCCGCGTGATTTTGAAGGGAACCCCTGCAGTATCAATCCACCTGATTGAAAGATGAAGTGTTATATTATCTAGTGCCTTTTTCTCATCCTCAGAGAGGAGAAGAGAGAATTCCTGCATGATATCTCCCAACTCTGCCACAGATACTGGTCCCTTTACTTAGCAATACAGTTCAATACGCCTAGGAAGGGTTTGATTCACTCTAGCTCTCATACCTAGTAGCTTCAGTCGTTTCTTCAACAACTTCATCATCTGGTCTCTGCAGCTCTGGGTCATTCTCATTTTTAATTTCAGACGGAAGAAGATCTTGAAATTTGTGATAGATAACTTTGTCTTTCTTCTGTCCTTGCCTGACTATAACATCGTACTTGATTTTTCCTAGAAATCAAAAAAAAAAAAAAAAATTATTCGTAGTTTCGAAGTGGATATGCTGGGAATCAATAGACTCTGATACCATGCTCGCATACTTTATTGCCAAAATTCGTCTGCCATTTGCTTTTTTAACTCCATAAAATATACTAGAGTTTAATTTTTTCTTGGGGTTAGTTCTCAAAGCTACACCTTATTCCTTTACAAAAACATTTTGGGCCACACAACGAATAATTTTATGAAATTAATTGACTTGTGGTTTTTGCATTTTCTGTAGTTTTGTGCTTAAAACTTTCGCAAATCTATATCAAGAGGATAGGTTTGTAATATTTTTGCCTTCTATTCTTAGGTTCTCACTAGGAATCGTACAGTGCATAAAATTTTCAAAAGTGTGATTCAGACTTTACAAGGGTTTCCCTGATCATTTATAATTTCCCAGGCCAATATTTAATATTTTACACAACTCTACTAATATTCGCGAGCTGTTGGCAATATCCTTAAGGAAAAAAGTTAGTCTGATCTGAAGAGGTCTTCAAGAACACTACAAAAGTCTTGGGGAAGTCTCATAATGGAAGACCTCTTAAGACTAACTTTTTTTGGTAAGGGTACGCACTTTTTCTATACTTGATTTGGGTCTATCAGAGTAGATAGTTTGCTCAGAATATTAGAAAAACTTAAAATAATTATTTTCCAGGTCATGTACGAATGCTGTAGTTGGAAATGGTGCAATTATATTCACAATATATTACAGTGATTAAAATTTATATGATAAACTCCTATTGAATACTAAACCTCCGAGATTTAACAAGCAGCTGTGCTCCCTTCCTTTATAGTTAAAGATAATGGGAATTCCGCCTAATTAATCAGTTTGGAGTATTCCATGCCCAATAACAATTATACAATTGTTAATATTTAAACAAAAAAAAAAATAATATTGTAAAAATTATTTGAGTCGAAGAGATGTTTTCTTAAGTAGAGGTCTGCAAAGGCTTTGGGAGAACGGCAATCCCTCAGAAAGCCGAGCAACTCCCTAATTTTTGAGCAGATTTTGAATTGGGTTCAATAAAAATTGGCGTTGGGAGGCTTCGAAAATGTTAACAATGGCGTTAAGGTGGCAGTCGTGTTTATGAAACATTTACTGTTGCAGTTGGCCGGCATTGGCAAGATTTTTTTTGGCCAAAGAAGTAAAAAAATATGGACTAATTAGGACCAAAAAAAAGTATACAAGCATCAGAAGTGCGAGAAAAATGTATTTGAAACTTTCAAATCTCCATGTTAAAATCTCATAGGCTGGGGTGGGATAGGTTGGGTTAGTTAAGATTGGGTTAGTTAAGGTTAGGTTAGGCATTCTAGGGATTTTATTATGAAAATTTGAAAATTTCAAATACGTTTTTCTCACATTTCTGCTAGTCATAGATTTTTTTTAAGTATTTATTCTGAGCTCCCCGGGTCCAAATGAGTCCATAACCATTGTTATTTAGTGGGGGTCAGAATATCGTAATCTAGCCTGAAAACGCCCTTTTAAGCATCATTTATTTTTGGATCTGTGGTGACGGCACTATTCTTCAATTATGGCCAAGATATTTGCCTTAATATTTACCTTGAGCATCAAGTTGAACAGGGACTGCGTTAGACGAAGTTTTCTTTTTCTTTCCCAGATCAAGGGGATACTGAGCGACGTGCACCTCGGGATACGCTCCTCCATCACCATAGTCTTCATTAACTCGAGGAATCCATCCCTCTCGAGAACCATAAGGAGGAATTATTCTTGTAGATGCTAATGTAACCAATTGTTTTGAATTACTCTTTCGGGATGATTCTTTTTCAGTTTCATCGTAATCAAACGTTGGCTGAGTCGGAGGTGGTAAAATACTGTTTAACAAGGCCATTTTTGTTAAGACTTCAAATTCGATTTCCTAAATTTGTATCCCTTTTAAAAGGAATTTATAATTAGAATTATATATTTTGGTAGCGCCAAGGCACAAAAACAAAGGTGTATTTGATCATTTGATGAAGTTGAAAACTTACAAGATCTGTGATTTACGATACACTGTAAAACGCTGTTTTTAACTAAATAACATTTTCCTCAATTAACCTCCAATAAGCTGAACTTTTTAATAACATCAATCTGCTTTAACAAAACAAGCAGACAATGCGTACTAACATATAAGCAAATTACCTAGATACATATATTGAACAAGCTAGATACCGAGTAACCGAAATCAATCGAGGGAAAACGCAGGAGATTCAGAGAGCAGACGACGGCTATGGGGATTGGGCCCAGGAACGGAAATAAGCATTGCACATTGTTTGATAAATTTTCCAAATGTCCGATAGCTTTTTATTTTAGAGAGGGAGTCACTGGACAAATGTCCGATAAAAAAAGTACTTATCATTAAGTTATCAATACAGGAAAGCTAGAAATGTCCGATAACTTTGAATTTCTTAAGGTTGGTTACTGGACAATGGTCCAATAAAATAATTTTCTTATTTCCGTCCCTGGCAATATTAGCCCCGGCGCTCCATAGCAGGCTGGGAAATAAGGCGGTTTCACTGGACAAAAGTCCAGTTTAAAAATTAGCTGGGCCAGTTTAAAAATTAAATGCTTGGGGGTCTACTGGCCACAAGGCCAGTTAATTAATTCCAAAATTTTGTTTTGTTTCTAAGCCTACGTCATAGTGACAGTTTGTCAAGCTCATGACAATTGTAACTGGCCCATGTCCAGTTTTTTAATTAAACTGCTTGGGCTCTACTGGCCACAAGTCCAGTTCAAAAATAATCCTTATTTCCCAGCCTGCTCCATAGCCTCCATCCCAAAATTCCAATTTGCCAAATTGGCGGCGCCGCAAAGCAACGATAATGATGGTCATAGCTGGATAAAACTGCTCCAAGAGTCCAACGTGCAAACTTGTAAACTGAAAGGGGAAAAAATGTACACCAATTAAAATATGTCGCTGAATTCATAGAGAAAGTATTCTCTATACTTAATTCTGTCAGTAATCAGTACCGTCAGTTTGAATTCTAGAAATTCGGTGTAACTGTAACTTATTAAAAGACGGCTTGAGTTGGGCCTTGGTCCAAACAAAGTCGTGGAGTCGTGGACTGGTGGTGTCATAGTGATACTTTCACGTTGAAAGTGAAAAACTGTGTTAAAGTTTTAAAACATTATCTCATTATCATATAATGGCTGCTAATATGTATAGAGTAGGGGGTAAGTGTTAACATTCAAATTTATTTTTTTGCTGTTGTTTACTATATTTCTATAAAAGTTGCAGTAATCACATCAAATCATACTGTCTTTGGTAAACTTTTCACAACTATTTCAAAATCCTGAGAACACTCATTAAGGATCCCCCTCTTAGTGTATCCCCCTGTGGCTAGAGATTATGTAGGAAGAGATCTGCGATCTCCAATCTCCGCCTCGTGAGACACGGCTCGTTGCCCTGGGTTGGACCATATTCCAAATCGTCTTCTTAAAAACTGTGCCTCTTCCCTTGCTCAGCCCCTCCATTCCCTTTTTACTACTTCCCTATTAGAAGGGGATATCCCCAATGATTGGCGCGTGGCCCATGTTACCCCGATTTACAAGGGTAAGGGATGTAAGAGTGATGCATCTAATTACCGTCCCATTAGCTTGACATCGGCTGTCTGCAAAGTTATGGAGAAGTGTCTTAGGATGGCACTACTGCCTCATCTAACCCCCCTCCTCAGCAAATTCCAACATGGATTTCTAAACAATAGATCGGTTGAGTCCAATATGCTAACCGCCCTCTTCGACTGGTTGGAGGCGTATGATAGGGGAGACCGCGTTGACGTTATTTACCTTGATATAGCTAAGGCATTTGACTCCGTCCCCCACCAGCGACTATTGGCTAAACTCAAGAGCTACGGCATCTCAAACAATCTATTTCACTGGATCAAATCATATCTGCAAAATAGGTCCCAATCCGTTCGCATAGGCTCTGCCCTGAGTGGCTATCTACCTGTTATTAGTGGAGTTCCCCAGGGCAGTGTCCTTGGTCCATTACTTTTTCTCATATATATAAACGACCTTCCGGCAGTTATTACCTCCTTATTATGTCTATACGCGGATGACCTTAAAATATATAGAGTTATTAGCTCCTATGACAATGTCCTCTCCCTCCAGATGGACCTACAAAATCTAGAAACCTGGTGTACCCGTAATGGGCTAGCATTTAATAGCCATAAATCTATGGTTTTAACCATTCAACACTCCCCGTCTCCACTCACCTCCCCCTCCCCTTACTTTATTTGTGGTCATAACATTCGACGAGTCAATGAGTGTCGGGACCTGGGTATTCAGGTTACCCATAATCTAAAATTCCATTCTCACATTTTAAAAACCTGTGGTCGAGCCAATGGCCTATTAGCCACAATCAAAGCCAATTTTCCAGGAATTTCCTCCGCCCTCCTCACTCGACTCTTCCAGTGCTATGTTCGCCCCCTTCTTGAATTTGGAAGTCAAATCTGGAGTCCTTATATGGTCAAGGATCTGAAGCTTTTGGACGATGTCCAGGGCCGTGCTTCTCGTATCCCCTTCCATCTTCGCTCTAAGCCCCGTAAAGTGCGATTGTCTTCCCTGGGTTGGGCCCCCCTTTCCCAACGACGTACTTTCCTAGACCTAGTTAGTCTCTTCAAGCTATTGCTCCAGCCGAAGCAGGCTTATTTCGCACCAGCTCCTCCCTCTACTATCACTCGAGGGCATCACCGGAAACTTTTCCATAAGTCATCCCACAAGGACCCTATGAAGTACTCCTTTTTCAGAAGAACGATACCAGTTTGGAACTCCCTCCCCTCTGATATAGTTTCTCTTCGATCTATTAGCCAGTTTAAATCTAAACTTCGTGGGCATCTGCATATTTAGTCTATATCAGGAGCTGCATGACTTGTAATACCATCAGTTTTTAATTGTTGCCAACACCCAGTTTAATTGTCGATACAACCCGAGTTTAAATATGTTTGTTCATAATTTTTGTAATTTGGAGCTGTAAGGCTTTACAAGCCCTAGCTCGTCTTTTTAAAAGGAGAAAAAAAAAAAAAAAAAAAAAAAAAGGACCCTTCCCGCCCTCCGCCGCACCTATCTAGACCTGATCCACTTATTCTATCCTCCCCCACCCAGTCCTATTTTATTCCAGCCACAGCGGCCCATCAAACCCGTGGCCACACACTCAAACTTTTCCTGAAGCCCTTTAAGAAAGACTCCCTTAAATACTCTTTCTTCAGGAGAATAATTCCCATCTGGAACAACCTCCCTGAAGACGTGGTCTCAGTGAGGTCAGTTGGTCATTTCAAGGGCAAGCTAAGACTGCACCTTGATATTTGACCATTCAACTTACTGTCGTCCCAGTAATCTTACTCCCCTGTTTATTACTTTATATTTTTGTACATTTTTTACTTTATTCGCCCCATGTATAAATTTTATCCTTTATTATCCCCCATGTATACCTTTACTCTGCCCCCTGTTCTGCTACCATATTACCTTGTGTCCCACTACTTCTTTATTGGTTATGCCTCTTTCTGGAGCTGTAAGCGTCAATTAAATGAAAAAAAAAAGTTCTACTACAGGGACTTACTATGTTTTGTATCAGGATCCAATGTGAGACGACAACCACTGCCTTGTTTCCCTTACCAAAAAAAGTTGGTCTTAAGAGGTCTTGGGGAAGTTTTTCGGGTGTTTTATGCAGTCTTAGGAGGTCTTGGAGAAGTCTTCATTATGTCAAGAAGACTTTTTGTAGTGTTCTTGAGGACCTCTTCAGATCGGACTATCTTTTTTCGGTAAGGGTTAATTTATAATTTTTCAATCCGTGATTCATTTCTAACATGCATAGATACAACTCCTTTCAAATGGGGCGACTCACTACTATAAAATGTAGTGTATGCACTGTTAGTATTGAGCAGTGGTGGGCAAATTCGCGAACGATCAGGATTGGCTTTACAAAAGTCACTCGCGGATTGTCCACCACAGTTTTTGAGTGTAGGCTCAAGGGACTGGAACAATCATATTATCCCTCATAAAGTCCTAGACAACTATCAAATTACCATAAATTATTTACTAAATATAAATAATAATTTTTGCCTGATGGGCAAAATTGCCTTTTGCTGGGTAAATAAACTTGAAACTGATTTTAACATTAAAAACCATGAATTGAGGAGTAAATTATAGCACAGCAATGAATAAACTTCACCTTATCACCTCAATTTTGGCGTTCAAAAGGAGGTATCTGGTGTTAAATTTGGCAGTTTGGCTATGAATTAGAGGATTTAACTTTTTTAAAATACTACTTTCATCCATGCTACTCAGTGTCACAATTGCAGACTTTTCTTTCACCACT
Organism: Odiellus spinosus; assembly: GCA_963920705.1. Taxonomy (NCBI): domain Eukaryota; kingdom Metazoa; phylum Arthropoda; class Arachnida; order Opiliones; family Phalangiidae; genus Odiellus; species Odiellus spinosus. Next base: position 24,040,958 of record OY987226.1, read on the forward strand.
CTAAAAAGGCCCATGGAAGAATATTCCTTTTTTTCGAAGGATGATCGGAAATATTCCTCTCCTCAGATCTAATCTCTCTAATTTCCACTGGACAATTTCAACTAAAGCTCTGACAACACATTAATCCAAACACACCAGCAGTGTGACTGTCACTCCCTCATGGACGATGGATAGCGACTCTGGTTTTGGCGGCACCAATCCAAAATGGTTCCATCAGATATGATGTTAATTTGTCTACATCTCTAGGTGTCAAATTTTTGTCCTCATCGTATTCTTCGAACAAGCACTCTAAACTAAAAACATCATTGTTGATTTAATTTTGGTGGCTAATTAAAAACTCATTTTTTTTTTTTTTTTTTTTTTTTTTCTGATTTATAAAAGTCCAAGCGTTGTTGTTTTGTTGGAATGTTCGGTTCTTCGTTGAGCCCAGTTGAACTTAATCGTTCTCTGTTTTGCCTTTGAGCATCAAGTGTCTTCATCATCATATCTTGAATCCAGAATGTCACGAATTATTTTTCTTCTGCTGAAAGGCAAGCCATTCTCTTTGTTTTTGGATTTATAGCTACTGCGATCTTATGGGAACGATGAACTTCTAACTTTTTCAACTCGGTGACAAGCTTTTTGTTGCTCTGAAGAAGTGAAGGATAAAGATAATATGGTTTACTATAACTAAGTGCCATTGTGCCTCGTGTGAAGTACCTTTTTATTAGGAGCAGAGTCGTTTTTTTTTTTTTTTTTTTTTTTTTTTCAATGCCGTGTTTAAGTAGAGTTTCATGACAAGGAAGGAGAAGATGCAGAGTTGGTTCTTTTTCCACTGAAAGTAAAGTAATGGCATTTCTGAAGGGGCCAAGCAACTTCAAAAGCTCTTTGATTAAAGGTAGCACCTCTTCCAAAGCGTAAAGGTGATGACTAGCTGTCCGTCTCTGCTTAGCTACTTCATGATGTTTCTGTCTCTTAATATATCTTTGATTATTTCTTTTGACTCGTCCATCAATTCCAACATAATTAGTTTGGCGTTCCACCTTGTGGCTACATCTTGTTTCAGCATGTAGGGCAATTCTTTTTGTAAACCCGCTCTTTTAAAATAAGCAACAAGTTCTTTGCAAACAATGAAAACGTTCGCAACTTCTTTGGGAGTCGCTTGTCTTCCCGCAAGGATTTTTTTCAAAAATGTGACACAGTTTTAAATTAAGTTGATGAGAAGCACACCATAGTCAATCTGGGAAAGCTTTGGACATGTTGGAAGCCCCATCAGTTACGTACAAGATTTCAGTCTCAGGATTTCAAAATTTCGCTCATCTTACTGGCTAACTTTTGGCTGTCTTACTTTTCAGCCATTGGCCGAGAAGCTAATGTTTTCGAGTGCAGCTCATATTTTTCATCCAGGAAATGGCTAGTTACTGACATATAAGCTTGCTTTGTTTTCTCTGATACTTAATTTTCTGACGTAATGGATAAATATTTCGCTTTTGAAATGACTGAAATCACAGCGCTTTTGGTGTTTGTAACTACTTGATCGACTGTTGTTGGATTGGGTAATATGGTGTGAGCTGGTACGTTTCCGTATTTCGAACCTATTTCTGCTAAAGATTGTGCTATGTGGTAGAATTCATCACCTACTAAAGATTTGAATGGTCTCATGTCAAGGGCACAATACTCTACGACAGTGTCTACGAAGTTTTTCCTTTCATTTTGCGGTATATCAGAATACGTTTTCATCTGTTAAGTATTAAGAGAGTTATTGACCTTCAGTCCACCCTAAACAATTAAATATTACCAATTGAGGCATACTGATTGCTTAGCAAATAGCAATTTAGCACAGTAACTAACAAGGGTCTAAGATTTAGACTGAACTGAATAGTATACGCACCTTCTTTTGTGTAAATCCATGATTTAAACAGCCCTGTGATTAGATTATGCTGGAGAATAAGGAAATGCTTTAGTAAATTTTTCGGTGCATTCGTTGTATCTCATTCTGTTCGTTTCTTGATATCGCTTATGACTTAGAACAGTGTCGCAATCATTACACAGTATAAAGTCACTGCATTTTTCCATCCAAATAGATTTTTGAAAAGTTTTTCCATATTAAGCTCTTTGACTCAACTTATACATGAGTGATCTTGGAACTTTTATCTTGGAACTTTTTTCTCATGCTAGTTTTTGAAGTTCTTCTTTTGATAAGTACTAGTACTTTTAGTTTTTGTTGAACTTGAAGTAGAAAATGTTTCCAAGACTTGTGAGTCACTGCTACATACTTTGTCATCTACTTCCTTTGATATTGAATTTTTAGAACTCTCGGATTGCACAATTTCCGATTTACTGTTATTTGGAATAAACGAACTAAATGATTTGGGAGTTTTACTGCCCATTATATTAGTACGCAAATGTTTCACATCTGGACTCTGTCGACTCGTCTCATCACTGACTCTCCAAGAATAACAATCCAAAATTCCAAATATCCTGTGACCCACAAGCTACGAAAGTTATGTTTTTGTTTCGGTTTCCAAATGCATTGATTGTAACTATGTTTTTTTTTCAATTTTTTCTAGATAGACTAATAAAGGGCTCCACTAGCCCGGGAATTGGGACCCAAAAGTTTACTTCCAGTGCTAGCAACTCCATTTGGAAATTATAAATGCCATCGCCAACAAAACTCCAACTAAATCCAGCAATAACCCAACCCCAGAATTAAATATAATAATATTTCCACTCCCTCCCAACTCCCGTTCATTTCAGAGGTAATATTCCCAAAGCCACCCAACGCCAATTTTTTTATTTAAACTAACTCCGCCCAAAAATGTGCGAGTCCCTCGGTTTTCTGAGAGTTTGGCAGTCTTCTAAAGCCTTTGCTGTCCCCTAACTGATAGAAGGTTATGTTAGAGAGAAAAGCAAGGTCCAAAACAACGGTACACTATTGATGTCCTTTTTACGGTAACTTTCCCAGTTGGAAGTGCCCTCGATGGAGTAGAAAAAGTCACTGATCTTTGCTCCCTGTGAAACTTATACAGAAGCCAATTCCAATTTTTAACATTTGTAGCAGCGATGTCAGAATAGAATGAAAGACTCTTCTTTTAGGTTATTCTCAATCATGTACTTTCTCTTGTCAGGGTTTATGATCTGCCACAGTGTATTATTATTTGTACGATGTGTTTTCTCTGACATAAAATTCCAATAACCATAACTTTTTTTTTTTTTTTATTAAGATTACGTATATTTTGAAATATCATCAACCCTACCATATCAAATTAGGCGCATTGAAGAATTAATCAAGGTAAGCACAAAATCCCTATTATTTCTAAAGTCTAGCTATATCACTATTAATATTAATAATGTGAATTAGTTCATTTTAAAGGGCTATTAGACTATGGAAACCAGTTATCTTTAATTTATTTAGACTGTTAAAATATGCCTTAAAACATCAAAACTCTTGAAGGTTTCCCGGTTTATTACCAAACTTGTGAGATTATAGTCTCTGTTAAATATTGTAGGTTTAATTTAATTTTAAAGGAAGACTATGCTCTGAAAAGTTCACACCGAAATAAATTTTTTCCCTGATTCCTTATAAGTAAATATAACCATCTAAATATTTTACCATTTTTATAAAAATATTTCCGAGCACATTCATTTTTTAAAACTTCGTTAGGCTTAGCTATTTGAGTGGATTTTTAAACTGTTGCCAAGAAACCAATTAGAGCATTTCTAAAGTGCTAGCCAATCCCATCAGGCTCTAGAATATATGCAAGAAACATTTTTGCTATTGTCTGAGTAATCAATGGTTAAGCCAGGTTTAACATTGCCTATCACTACATAGCTATTAAACCATTGTTTACTAGCCTAAACATTAGTACCTACACTGTCGTATGTAATGTATGAGATTTTTGGTTTTTTGAAAGTGACTTTCCTTTCATATTTATTTTATAATACTTTTAGCTATTTTTCAGCCTTATATTTTCAGTGAGATATGAAGTAAGTTTCAAGCATTATTTTAAGACTAATTCCATGATTTTACACCGATTAGTTAGTCAAAAATATTTTTATAAAAATGGAAAAAAATTTAAAGGGAGGATGAAAGGCCGAAACAACTTATTTTAAATCGATAAAGAATGCTAAAATATGAAAAAGAATAATATAACTCACCAAAAATATTTCGTTATTTTATAATCAATTTATTAAGTTCCGAAACTTGAAGTTGCTAAGCCTTGGCTGCCTAGCTCGGTGAAATCGGCGAGCACGAGCCGTTTTTTTTTAAATTCGCATAATAACTAGTAACCAATCACGAGCGAGTACGCCTATTTTAAAAATTCGCTTACTCGCTCGTGATTGGCTACTAGCCGAAGCTGATGAAACCCTCCTTTGAAGTCTATTACTCCCTGGTCTTGTCTAACCCTCTCTGTATGCGTTAGTTTCAAAAAGCGCGATTCGTACGCCTCCTAACGGTAGATATTTTCGGAGCGGGAGTTCGTCGAGCGAATATCTCTAGCAGCCTTGGAGTTCGTCAAAAAAAATCGTCGTTTGTGGAGAGAGAGAGTTTCCAATTTTGTGTAGACAGGGGGGGTATGAAGTAGGACCCCTCCAATCTCGTAAAATTGGGAATTTTAGCCATACAGAGAAGAGTGCTATATGGAACATTAGAGTAGTAGACTTCAAAGGAGGGTTTCATCGGCTTCTGCTACTAGTTTAAAAAATTACAGGTCATGCTCGCCGATTTCACTGAGCTAGGCAGCCAAGGCTTAGCATCTTCAAGTTTCGGAACTTTGGAAATTGATTATAAAATAACGAAATATTTTTGGTGAGTTATATTATTGTTTTTCTCATTATTTTAGCATTCTTTATCGATTTAAAATAAGTTGTTTCGGCCTTTCATCCTCCCTTTAAGGCGGAGGAATTGAGTATTAAACCTAATTTTCAAATCTTGTGAAAAATACAACTTCAAATTACGCGGGAGATTCAGACAAATCTTATGTTTTCAATGGGAAAATTGAGTCCGACTCAAGTTTCCACCTTAAAATTACCCGCGTTTAAAAATAATTAGAATGTGAACGAAGTAACAGGTGACAAATTATGAAATTGATCTCAAAATTAAAAGGACAGAGTCTTCGTAAAGATCTGGCAAAACATAATATTGATCGTCGCTAAAAGGACTTAACACTAATCTTCGGTGAAGCGCTAGACTAGATTACACCACAATTATGTAAAAGCTCGTACTCGTGGCCGAATTTTTTACGTCTGCTGATTGGCCTCTTGGCAACAGTGAGTTATTCAAACACATGTATAGGATATAAAACTTTAAAAAATATTTTCTTATACAATTTCTACTTCAAAAATTATGAAAAAATTCAGGAGCCATAGTTTTTTATGGCGGATCAGATTGAAAATACTTCATTTCAGCTAATAGTATCCCTTTAAGTGTGATATGTATGTAAATAATTTGTATTTTTATCAACTCTGATCTCTATATTTATAAATTCTATTCATTTTCTTGTAAGTTTTGTTATTTGTGCAAACTAGAGCTAGAAAGAAAACCGCTCTGGGAGAATTTTCTTTACATGAGAAAAGAGGTACCTCCCCTCTTATTGAAGTGCTCTCTTCGAGAAGGAAAAGAAAGTTTTAAGTGGGCAAGTGTTCCCACGTGTGTGGACAGTGGTTGCAATACTCGAAGTCAATGTCACCTGAGGCATAGTAGATCTTTATAAATATTTGGCAGTGGTGCCAGGTGACATTAAATAAAAGTGATTTTCCCAAATAGAGAAAATTAGAGCGGGCCTGGCCAGAGGTGTTTTACACCAGTTTATAAACTAATGAGCGAGTGAAGGGGTATGACCGGAAAGAGTGTTAAAAACTTAACAGCCAGTCTTACATTCTTAGAAATAGAAGTTTTTAAAGTGCTGTATAATGTAAGATATAAATTTGACAAGGGAATAAGGGTGGCAGAGCCTGTGCAAGACTGAAGATTAATTAAGTTTGATATTACGTTATTTTTACTATGTAGTTTTGTTTATTTCGACATTACACGTGTGAATACGGGCCCTAATTTTCAACTAAGCAAATATGAGCTACAGTATTTTAGTCCGCTGAGGTCATTAACAATTAGACCTCTCCCACCTCCACAAGCGTAGCTTGCGAGTTATTTGCACAGGGTCGAAGAAATTTCAGATATATCTGTGACTTATTTGCTAATACCAATGAGATTTTCATCTTTGAGATGGTGCGTGAACCAAGAGTGCATGAAGTTTTTAGAACTAGCTCGCACTTGGTGTCTTGATAATTTTTCCAGTATCATATTTCCTCGAAACAGATTTAGGCTTAGCCAGTCTAGTATGCGACCTTGATGATTAACTGTAAATATGAAGTAATGGTTTTTTCCAATGTTAAAAATGAATTACTCATAATCCAATTGAAGACTGATTCGAATTAAACTAGATTTCCGAAATTTAAAAATTTAAAGAATTAAACTCGTTATCATAAATAATTTAAATAACAGAAGGAAAGGGCCGTTATCCCATTAGGCTTTTACTAACCGAACGTGGTTTAATAAGTGAAATCAAGGAATTTAAATGCTAATTTTTATTCATACCAAGAAATCCACTGGCGTCCGAGTGAGAATAGATATATATACAATTTATGGTTATGATGAAGCAATGATGTTAGTTAGTTTCTAAATCCAGATTAGCCAACTTAAAATCACGCGTTACAAAATTCGTTCCGCATTCCGCGCCACGCAACTCAATCCCTCCCGGAACAAGACAATAATCATCTCTCTCTCGTGGTAGCTCCGCCAGTTTTTATCCTGCCTTAAAAAATATTATACCGCTTTAAAGACGGTGGCGCGCATGTGCGTTAGATAAGTTTTTATACCTGCACGAGTATATTGGAGGGTGTAACGATGACAGGTTCTGACATAAGAATTAAAGGGAAAGTCTAGCGTGTAAAAGCGGAATTAAAATTATTTTTCTTTTTTGACGCGATTTTTTTTTTTTTTTTTTTTCCTTAAAAATATATCCTGCAAACGTTTCCGTTGCAATGGTTTGATAAGGTTTTTACGTATGTTTTAACCGTCCAAATCAATTAAAATATCTTTTTATCAGCGTGTAGTATCACTTTAAAACTACGATCTAATAGCTTTCAAGCTCATTAGTTCAGATAGTAAATAGCATAACTTGGTCATTTTGGCAAGACTATAGGCCCATGCTTGTTTATATAATGTCACCCTAAATTTTTAAGTCAACTTGACCTTCATCGAGGCTCAAATCCCCCTATTTTTTATAAGCATACCAACGCCTCATATTTCATCAAAGCCAGTGCACACTCCTTACCCTTATGGAAAAAGGTTAGTCTGATCTGAAGAGGTCTTCAAGAACGCTACTAAAGTCTTGGGGAAGTCTTTAAGACCTCCCCGAGACTTCTTGTCGTAATGGAAGACTTCCCCAATACCTCTTAAGACTACATAAGACTCCGTAAAGACTTTCCCAAGACCTCTTGAGACTAACTTTTTTTGCTAAGGGTTAAGCAAGAGGGGACTTTAGCTTGCATAAGATTGGTATTTTCTTTCGATAGGTGGTAGGATTATTCTGAGATTTTTGTGGATGCGTCTCTCCCGCTACTGTGGCAACCCGACATATAGATTTTACTAGGTCGGGTTGCCACAGTAATGGGAGGCGCGTTTGCAAAATCGTTGAAAAATCCCTCCACTTATAGTGAAAAATTAGCAAACTAAATTTCCGACTATGGATGTGCACTGGCTTTGATAAAATATAGGAGGTGTTGAACGTACTTTCTTTCAAATTATGACTATACCAAACAGATGGGGGGGGGGCTTGAACCTCAATGTCGAAGGTCAGGTTGACATGAAAATTTTCGATACCATTGTATAAATACGCATGCCCTAGAGACTTGCCAAGTTTACCTTCAAGTGACAGAATTTATTGCATTGGTTGATCAAAAGTTACAAACTCAAAAGCTATTAGTAGTTTTAAAATTAAATTTTTTAAATAAAGTCAACACTATTAGAATCCTTTTAAATAAGTTTTATTTATCTAACATCATGAAAAATTATTTAAACTGGGCTATTATAACCGACACTTGGTTAATTCTTTTAAAATATTATACCATTTCAACCTAAAGGCATACAGAAATTGTAGACTGAAAAAGAAATTGTTATAAATTTTTAACTGTGATAGGGAATCTTTTATCTCACATTTATACACTCAATAACATTTTGATGAGTAAGCAGATGGCAAAAATTGTACTTAAAACACATATCTGCTCTTTATGAACAGAAAGCCCTGCACAGAAAGCAAATCTTTATTTGCCTTGATTAGCTAGAATAAATTTTTTCTGGTGATGCTGGATTTTTATACGTTTATTCGGGAGTACAAGAAAACATGCGTGGCTCAAAGCTACAGTCACCCACTCCCATATTTTTCTCATTTTTTGGATTTATGCTAGGACAGTTTTGAGTGCATGATCATTAGAGATTGAGATCCATAAAGTTGGAGACAAATAAAATCTTATTATATGACATGTTTCAGACTCCAAATGGAAACGTTGAGGCAAAGGTCATGTGTTTTTATAGGCGAAGAGATATTTCAAGTTCATTAATGACGCTGGCTGATAAACATCAAAGTGAGATTTAAAAGCTCGTGATTTATTTTAAGAATATAAAATAGAACTGTTCATCATTAAATGTGTTATTTCTGTAACAGGTGCCTTGGAAGAGGAGGAAGAACTAGATTTAGAAAGTCTTTCGGAAGAAGAAAGACACCAGTTGAACCACCGAGAACTCTTCCTTTCCAGACAGGTTGAAGCTCTTCCAGCGACACATATTCGAGGGAAATGTTCCGTAACATTGCTCAACGAGACTGAATCAAGGCTTTCATACTTAAACAAAGATGTTAGTTTCAGAAACCTGTTTTCTTCTTTTCTGAATGGGTTTTGTGGGACATCAACTGAATTGCTATCTACTATTTTTCTAATCCTATTTTACTGGGTTTTGTTAGGATGCATTTTTTTATTCCTTGGTATATGATCCTCAACAAAAAACTTTGCTTGCTGACAGAGGTGAGATTCGAGTTGGGCAAAGATATCAAGCTGAAGTTCCGCAATCAACTCTACCAAAACCAGGTATTTCTTAATGTTCAATAGAGTCTGTAAATTGTAGTATATAGTTTTATGTGATTTTTGTCCATTGCCTACATTATAATAATACGTGAAAATCCTTGTATTTTTGGGAATTTACTACACCTTATTTGACCATTAGGATCTTTTGTTGTTGACCTTGAATATTAATAATAATATTTCATAAAAATGATGCAGGTAACCACTGAGGCGTAGCCTATAATATGTTGTTGTAAGTAGAAATACAAAATATACAAATTAAAAAAAATTAAACATGATTGCAATAATTCCATAAATCCAACGAAAGAAAGTAGTAAATTTTGCAAGGGAAGAGCAGTTTTTATCTTGGTTGATCCCAGGAATCTCAATCAAGGTACCAACTGATCGCTTCACCTGGGAGTCTATTCTCTAACTCAATCCAAATCATTTGGAATAGCCAAATCCAAATGATTTAGATCGGCTCCATTTGGAATGGGTACAAAAAACCGTATTCTCTAACTCAAATCCAAATGGCGATTTGGGTTATGGGAATCCAAATGCCAAATCCAAATGTACGTCATTTCCCTTTGAGGGTGAAAATAATTTTTGCGGTACGTGACCGTTCACATGATACTATATCTCCGCCCCTTCTTCCTTATTGGTTATTTTATGTGCGGGAATTTTGTAAGATCACTGAATAAACGGTTTTTTTTTTCTTAGATGAAAAATTGGAAAACTTGCAAAAACCCATTTTTTCCAAGAATTGTCCTTTTGTTATAATTCGAAGGAATTCCATTATTTTTCTTTCATTACTTTACCTCGTGTTTCTTACAGTAGTTGTGTTTCTTGCTTGAGCTTTTAGATTTATATCATCTTACTTAGGAATTTAATATATAAATATAAATTTATTTTAATTTATAAATTTTATTATTTACTATAAAATGGGAAAAGTACACGTTAGGCAGCAATTACTTTACATCTAGTTTTTGGAAGCTAATATTGATTTTGTACACATGAAATTCAATATTAACTTCACCAAGCAAAAGTATGATCAATTTTGTGGGTCGACCTTGCCCTTATTTTGAATAGTTGTGGCTTGGGCCCAACAAAAACAGTTGATAAGTGGAAGAAAGTAAGTTGTACAATATAAGCCCAATTCATAAACGATCTTAACGCTCTAGCACGCGTTACTACTATAGCGAGTTACGATTGTTTATGAATTGGGCTCTACGTGCAACTCTATTTCGGTCCTCAAATTGCAAACGATTAAGTTCTAGTTGAAAAAATAGACCGGCCATTTTCACGAAATCTACTAGCAAAGCGGAGTTGACGGTTTTTTGTTTTTTTTTATTTGAGAAAAATGAGTTGCGGCGGCGGCTCTCTCGTTTCTAGAGAGAAAATGGGGCTAAAAATAAGGGGGGGAAGACACTCAAATGGAAAGTGGCTTGGATTTGGCTCGCTCTTTCGCCGGCCAAATGATATGGGCAGTGCAAATCCAAATGGTTTGGATTTTGAAGTTACAGAATACGGTTTTTGGTAATCTTGCGAATTCTTGCCCAAATGATTTGGAAATCCAAACCATTTGGGCGACCTTGATCCAAATGAAAGTTAGAGAATAGACTCCCTGGTATTAAACAAATCTCAGGAGTCTAAATCGAAGAAGCTATTCAAAGCAATTCAATGGCCAGTCGCCATTAAAAGGGAGGTTGAAGCCAATTAAAGGCGCCCCCTGCATCAGAGCGTAACCATTGCAGCACACGCCAAAAGCATATGGGTTCCTCCAGCATTCGTTACTTTCAAATCAATCCGAGTTAGGCATAGCGTGAAATCAAACAGAAATAGCTTTACCATATGCAAAGTGAATTATTTTATCATTAATAGCTAGAATAATATCATTTTCACTTCCGTAAGTCATTTTATTATATTGTGTATTTATATTTAAATATAACTTTAAATTGACTGGTCCAAGGGGCCTTTTGATAACTCTTTAAGCTCACATACATGACTAATCCTGTTCAATGGTTGACTTTTGAATCACTTTTGAAAATGTCAAAAACTACCATTATTTGGAAATCACTATTGGACACAAATTAAGTCTGTTTAAGCTCAAAATTGATTTTTTAATCATCTGCCATAAAACAGATTAACGCAGGTTTCTGGTTGTATTAAAAGTCATCCCCCCTTATCTCAGGGAACAAGTACAGGCTTGGATTGTAACATAAGCAATGATTTTCTTTTACCAAGACTCTATTTAACATTTCATTCTCAGTTGAAGATGATGAAAGAAAGCCAGAAGATTTAGAAGAGCTAGTGTACAATCCTTTTCACGGACTGCAAGACAGACAAATAGATCAGTTTCTTATTATCTGCAGGTATAAATTAAACTCCTTACATAATGGTTGTGAGAACTTTTAGGTTTTAATTTATAAGTAATTTACTAAAGTTTTTTTTCTTTTAAACTATCAGATCAGTTGGTACATTTGCCCGCGCTTTAGACTGTTCAAGTTCCGTCAAGCAACCTAGTCTTCATATGAGTGCAGCAGCTGCTTCTCGTGACATCACATTGGTATATACTTCTGTGTCATGTTTCAAGTCAATAACTAATTGAATCCCTTAAGAACCTTGATATGTAGCTTAAGTTTCTGGTATCATCCTCGCATACTTAATCATAAAACCGCTTCTTCTTATTAATTGTCAAACAAGATTTTTTGGCCAAGAATGAAGGTTTTTCGTCAAAACCAAAGTGAAGCTTAAATAAATCTTTTCATTTATTACGCGCTAAATTCTTCAAGTGACAGAAGCGGATATCTAAATGTATTTATAATGTGCTTCTCTTGGAACTGTGTTATAACTGAGTTTTAAAGTTTCTAATATAGACTCTTTCACACTTTCTTCCAAAGGGAGTTTCTTATAAACTCCTGATAATACTTGCAAGTGTTGCTCTATTTTAGTCTATAGCATTATTTTTATTTAAAGTTTCACGCTATGGACCTTCTTCATAAACACAAATACAACATTACGAATGCTATTGCGAGTCTGGTCCCGGCAAGTGGCCCAGTTTTATGCAGGGATGAAATGGAAGAATGGTCAGCTTCTGAAGCTAACCTGTTCGAAGAAGCGTTGGAAAAATATGGAAAGGACTTCAATGACATCCGCCAAGATTTTGTAAGTTAAATTTAATTTTCTGTTAAAGAAGAATCTGGTGTATACTTAGATGGCGCTATGCTTTTATTCTGTTCTCATTTTTAACTGACAATAAATTTAATATTAAGGGATAATTTCTGAGAATATTCCTGAAAGTTTCGGCTCTCATAGGGGTATATTTATTTTCCTTACATTACTTAACCAAATAATGGCTTGCCAAAGCTCGGGAATATTTAGCTAGTCAATTTCTCCTACTTGACTAACTTCGCAAGTAGTGCATGAATGAGAGCCGACACTTGGTTTTATGTAATTATTCCCTTAGAATTCTAAAATTAATCGTATCCCTATTTGAAATTTTCGTCAGGATTCCAAAAAAAATTCAGTGGTGGGTATTTCCTGACATCTATGTCTATTCAAACCTAGTCTCCAAAAAATTTATTATAAAAGGAACATATTGGATTTAAATTTTCCTTCTGGAATAAATAATTATAACTAAACGCTTAACTATTTAATAATAAAATTGAGAGTAAACTAGTTTAAAAGGCAATTTAATCATATTCAGGAACTTCTGGTACAGAACAAAGGTTTTACATAGAACTTGTATTCTGGATGTCGACTGGGAATCTGCCTCGAGGCTGGGTTGAAGCCCTCCTTTTATCTTAGGTTGTCACGGTGTCTCGCAGGGACGAGCTACTAGGGTGTAGATGCAGGTCCTTGGGGTAGATCTCCTAAGGTAGATGCAGGAACCAAATGTTACAAAATTAACATTTTAAAACATTGATAACAATGTGGCTGAAGTTGTCTAGAAAAGTTTAGAGCAGTATCAACCTATGAACTAGAAGAGCGTCTCCTTAGATTGGAAATTACCATTTGTAAATTTGTTCTTTAGCTACCTTGGAAGAGCCTAAAGAACATTGTTGAGTATTATTACATGTGGAAAACAACGGACCGTTATGTACAACAAAAGAGAGTAAAAGCAGTTGAAGCGGAAAGTAAACTGAAACAAGTCTACATTCCAAACTAGTAAGTTTTGTCGCTAAACTACTGCCAAGCTCCCATTTTAGTCGTATTGCAATATTTTTTTGGTTCAGCATTAATTATAGGGATTTTGAGGTTCAAGAGAATCTCACCAAGGCTAAAAATGTGCCATACATACCTAATGAGAAATGACCGATAACCCTCATGCATTGTTGTTTTCCCCCATTTAGTCTAAAACTGGGTTTTCAAAAAAGCTTGTAGCGTGGGAAAATCGAGCAGATGTGATGAAAGGACAGCGAAGCGATGATATCTAATCGAATATGATCACTTTACTTACACGTTTCCATGCAAACAATCGCATTTATGAAAAAGGGTCTTTTGCTTAGAGTGAGAGTGAGAAATAATTTTCTTTTTCTCGCCGCTTCTCTTTTGCTGCTTGCTATATACTGCTTTGGAAACTCTGCTTAAAACTCTCTCTGATCAGAACCAGGATTTTCTTTCTCATGTGCTACAAAATTGGTTCAACTTGTGGCTTTGAGTACCCTGTGCAAAAATGTTTAATTATTTTTGTGGTTTATTTTCCTAGTTATAGTAGACAGGCAACCTGACTCGATTCGGGCCTTGTAAAATTCAATCTTTAGAGATTGAAAAATTTCACGAGTCTCTTCTTACCTAGTGTGCTGTTGGTTTTATTTTTTTATTTCAGTATGCATTAACGAAAGAAATTGGCTTGATGAAAAATCTCATTTGGTCAAAAATGTTTCAAATTAAAAAAAGTTTGTTCTGAATTCGACCAAACAGCCCAAATGAAAACTTGAATTAGATCAAAGGCCATTTCCATTTTGGTCCACTCTTGTTGATTTTATATTATTTCATTTGGTCTATTTGGTTGTTGGACGTTGGACCTTCATGACCAAATTATAAATTTTTTCCTTATTGGGAAAGCTGGTTTCTTTCCTTATTCTATAGCGCATATTGAGATGAAAAGTAAAACTGACGTCACAAGTGTGCAAAAAGGACTCGCTTTTTTTTTTCTTAAAGTAAGACTGTCCAAATGGAAAAGTTTTGGAATGATAGTTATAGCACGTGATAAGGTCGTTTTTTCGCTAAAGTACTTAATCCAAAAAGTAACTTTCATTTTAAAATTATCGTTAATTAGATTCCAGAAATGAATATACCAAAAAAATATATTACTTGTATATTTTTGAAATTTTAATTTTGAAGTTTTTTGACAACTCCTTAACCCAGAGGTCTAAAATTTGAATATACGCATTTTAATAATATGATAAAACTAAAAATGTAACCCGTATGCATTCATAAAAAATGGTGACAGATTCACTTTAAGACTAAATTTGCAAGTTTGGTGCTAGATCAATCTAAAAAAGGCCAGAACCAAGTCGGGCTGCAGCTTATAACCATTTCAAGGAAACAACAAGATTCTTGATAGAGTAGATTGAGATCTATAACAGTATATAAAGTACATATGGCTTAAAAACATACTAGGATTTACCTGATTTATTTTATTCGATGTTCACAAGATATCGTGTAAGTTACAAGGTACTGAAAATACATCCCCTTAAGAAATGTGAAGACAAAATTATATCCCGGTTCGTCCTAAACACTTGTAGGCGCAAACAAAACCAACTTAAGGAATGTGAGATTGTGTTTTCTTTCTTCTCAGATGCATGTTTGGCTCATGGAGTGGAAGGTGCATTCAATCTTGTCTGAACGCACCATAAGAGCTAACATCATCCATGAGCCACGAGTGCAATCTCCAATTTAAAAAAATACTTAAATATTGGTAAATCATCCCTTCCAGGATGGCTTCTCAAACTTATTTAGTACAATTATTTCAAGGCTAGATTCATATAAATAGATTTTAACTTTCATTGCCAAGAAACATAATTTTTTTTGCAATAACACATGCTTTAATGAAAATTATTTTCAGCAATAAGTCGTCTAACTTAGATGGTAGCGGGCCAGGTGCTGAAACCCCCGCAGTTGGTGGGAGGCCCTGCGAAGGCTGTTGTGGTAAGGAATTTTAATTAACGCTTGTTTACAATAGCCGCATTCACACTTGAGGCTTTGAAACCAATTTCAACCATTTTGGAAATGTCAAACTGTAACGATTTGGAGTTAAGAGATAGTGGTCTTTTGTCAAAAAACACCAAAATTGGCTCAAAAGTTTATTTGAACATTCCAAATGGTTTTAAAACTGTTTCAAAGAGCATAGTGTGAACATAGATAATGCTTATTTCAACCGACTAGCTGATTCGATACATTGACATGGTACATTTAGCTACAAGTTCAAGTCAGTGGTACGCGTGGGGACCGGCTCACGTTCAGTGCCGTCTATGTTCAAACTGCTGGTCATTTTGGAAGAAATATGGTGGTCTAAAACTCCCAACACCAAGACTAGAGAGCTTAGATCTAAGCTGCGGTAACTCTTCAGCGGACAAGATTTCATCGTCGTCTTCAATTCACTCGGGTTCGTCGCATAGACCGCATCGTTGTTCAGCTACAGGCTGTGGAAAAGTAAATTTACCTAACAATCTGCATGAATTGGCTATGGATTTGGTATGTTATAAGCCGTAATTAATGTACTTGAGACCTACCATAGGTGCCAAATAATAAATTTATGGGGTTTAAACATTATTTCTCTGGCTTCAACTATCCTCAATCTGCGTACGCGAAACATCTACGCTTTGCCCTATTTCGTTGGAAAAAAATTGTTTTAGCTAGTATTTGAATTTTGAAATTAAAAAGCTATTTTTTCATAAAATCATTTTAATTCCTTTAAGAGACTTATAGCATAAATGAAAATTGTATCACTTTCTTGATTTCACGTTTTTCCAAATTTAAAGTTATTGTAAACCTAATATAAATATTTTTTAAAGCATCTTTTAAATATGATAATAAAGGTTTGATAGGCATGGACCACCTATGTTTGAATTTGCAAAAAGGTATACTGCGAATAAGTGCCGTTTATGCCATGTGTACTGAGAGAAATCACGGATATGTATATATAAGCAGGCTAGATACTGTATTAATAGCGACAAAAGCTGTTAGAGATGGGGTTTTCCTTCATTTAAAAATAAATTAATTCACGAAACTGAATTTGTTTAACTTTAAAACACTGAATGAATAAAATTCAAAGTTGGGCTTTCATACAGTTTAAAATTAAGCGTTAATAGAAACAATACTTTACACGTTGCAACGCATGTGATCAGACGACAGGAAGTCTGGGAAAATCTGAAACGATTTTTCTTATTTCCCAGACTGACTGCCGTCACCCTTCTACTGACCCATCGGAAGAGAAGAAAAATATTTCTATTCATTCCTCAGAAGAGTCAAATCAATGTGTAAGAAAATTAGTTTTGATAATTCTCCTTAGCATTAACACAGCAGTTATTTAAGAAATTGCAATTTATAAAGAAATTAAGAATAAAAGGAAACGCTTTATAAGTTTAAATGGGCCAAACAAGTTAAAAACAAGATTAGCCATCAAACATGAATAATTTTAGTCCTTTTATTTTGGTTTAATTTAACTGTAATTAAATGTTAACGAAGAGAATATAGAATTCCTGCATGTACTTATACGATCATGAAATGAAGTTCCCTTTTCAACATGCGCACGGGACTGTGTGCGAGCACCGATTAGCCTGATACCTTTTTGAAACTTCAAACCTGAAAATTCCATGACGACTAAGTGTGATCTTTAAAGCCATTTCTGTCATATTTAGGAGATACTTAAATTGATATTTTTCTTAGGTACTAATCTATACCTGTCCAAATAAACTTTCCGCAGGTTTTCCTGAGCTAGCCCATTGGTATAAAAGCCAAAATAGTCCTTCCCCGATACATTTTCTCCAATTACACATTAATTATTATTTCCAGGTTTCCTCAATTAAGGAAATTACTAAAATACCAAAACATGGATGGTAGTAGGCAAATCAGAACTCTCTAATATAATCTAAATAATATTTAATACGTCAATAATTATATCGCTCTTAAAGTACCTATGCAACCTTTCTCAATTCGGGCCTCCTCTCGCACTAGCACGTGACTTTCCTTTTCAAGAATTCCTGAAAAAAAAAAAAAATCACGAAAGTGCCGGCGGGCACGTGACGTCGAATTTACTCTCGCCATAGAAAATAACGCTTAAACGATATTAACTAGATCTTAAACTATAGTATTATCCAAAATTTGAGACGTTCAAAGCAATAATGGCCGAAATACAGCCATATACGTGTATGAACTCGAAAGCGACACAAATGATAATTCTGATTATAGTTCATCGGAAGTTGAATCATCCGATGATGATCACGTGTCTCTAGAACTAGTCGTATAAATTTTTAAGTACATTATTTAACTTTTTGGATAAAAACTAAGGTTTTTAAACCTAGTATTCTTTAGAGAAATACTGTTTATGTGGGAACTGTAGGCAAATGGCTACAAGAAAGCTCGAAAATTAAGGAATAAGTCATAAGCTGAAAATTCTTAACTAAAGGGGTCTTTCGTTAAGGATCACCAACTTTTACCATCAAAAAATGCGATAACGGATACTTAACGAAAGACCCCTTCAGTTAAGAATTTTTTGTTTATGACTTACTGCGATTATGACATGTTATAGAGTTCCTTTAGGCATTGGCCTATACAGTTCCCACATAAACACAGGTTATTTATGAATTTATATTATTAGAATGCCTATTTATCTTAAGAATAGTAGGTTTAAAAACCTTAGTTTATATCCAAAAATAATACTTTTCTACTCACCAATGTATAGGACTAGTTCTAGAGACACGCTACATATCGGATGATTCAACTTCCTATGAACTATAATCATTTTGATCAGAATTCTCATTATTTGTGTCGCTTTCGAGTTCATACATGTATTGCTTTGAACGCCTCAAATTTTGGATAATATCATGTAGTTTAAGATCTAGTTAATATTAATAAAAAAAGGTCACGCGCCCGCAGGCACCTTCAGGATTTTTTTTCCAATTCTTGAAAAGGAGAGACATAACTACAGTTATACAAGTCTATATTGTATCTCTTTTAAGAAGAGATATATGCATAAATAATATTTACACATGAGGTGTCCCTCCCTTTGAGAGTCCAGGAAAAGTTCGTTTCGTGAAAGCCTTGGCTTTAACGTTGTCACATTGTCAAAATCATTAAGCCTTGATCCTTGATGAGGGAGAATGCAGAGTATATTAGGCTCCAGGAACAGCAGACCTTAGTACTTCCAACTTCTTTACTTTAACGTAGACGCGGCTGGAAACGTGTAGATCGTCATCAGGAACTCTGGGAACTGCTTGCTTATGCAATGGCCAGACCCATTTTTAACCCACTTTTTTGCTCAAAAAAAGCTAAGGAAACTTTCGATGATGCAATGCTTGCGAAAGATGAGGTAAAGAATGCTTGAATACAAGAGTATCTAATTCGGTACATTTCTGTCTTATTATTTAGTTTCCAACGCTAAATTTGTTTGAAATTACGAGTCTGACTACCATCCATTTTCTGAGAAGCCTGGTCAAGAACCATTAATGTAACGGGAGGTTATTTTTGGCCAGATCGTATAGTGGAATCTCCCATTATCATCAATTCAATTTAATCTAAATCTTTATAACTTCTCAAGTTCCTTTTCTGTTCATGTATTCGTTTCGTGGGCTTAAAATGAATTTATTGACTTACTAGAATTCTTCTATTTGAACGAAGGATCCACAATTAACGTGACTCTGGAATTTCAATTTGCTAAACTACTTTATAGTAGCTAAATTTATTAAAAAAATAATACAATTAGTATCAATGGATTTGCCTGCAGGCCATTTAACTAAAATTACAAGATTTTCTTCCGATCGCTTGGTCGATCCTCTCCATCCGACGCCTGTGAATTAACTCTGTTAATAACACCCCATAAAATTTTACATAAAAAATGTTGTCTCTCCTCTTCAGTTGGAGGAATTTGATTGGTTCGGACTGACAGTGGTCAATCCAGGAAATTTCCCTGGCCTGGCCGTTGTGTTTAACGGAGTCTGCAAAGCTTAGACTGGTTGCAACAGTTATGTTTGCTAAAGCATCTAAAGTCAGTATCTAAATTTCCCAGAACATCCTGGTGCATCCTCAATAAATTTATGAAATAGTCAGTTTTGACTTTAAAAGCCTTGTTAAAATTCACAAGCACTAATCGTTCCAACTGGCTTAATTTTTTTTTTTTTTTTTAATGAAAATCACAATTTTCGATTACTTTCCTGAATTATCGGGATTTATACTAGTCCCTGAAGACCTCCAAATTCTAACCCTTGACTTAATCTCAATAGATGAAATTCTTGATGGAAACAGTTTATAAATACGGAATCTGTAGCGAAGAAAACGCTCTTTCAAACAGTAAAAAGACCATTCCAAAAATTGTAACTCCATTAAACTATATTCCCAAAGGTCTTGTAGTGACTAGAACATGCTTTGAAAATCTCACTAGTTAAATTTGTTTGTGTTGTCGGATGTAGAAACCTGTATCATCTCCATATAACTCATTTGACAAGATCATAACGAAGGTTTAATTTTATATTCATGTGACCAAAAATAATTAAATTAAATGATACAGGATAATAATCTCCTGACTTAAAGTAGACAAGCAACCTGACTCCAAGCCCGATTTCAGTGATGGGGTACTAGCCAACCCATAATTTGGTAAATAAAATCATATTAAATATAACAATTCAATACCTGTTCTTTAACAATAATAAAAACCATACTTATTTTTCCATCAGTTAAACCTTGGATACCATTATTAGAAAAATTAGGATTGGCCAACGTTTAAGCTCCTCGTGTGCCGTAGCAGGTACCAGAGCTTTAAACGAGTAGTTGGATAATTAAGTTTGGAGAAAAATCAATAATTGGATACCAGTCTGTAGTGGAAATTTCATCAGGATATAGGGTAGAGTCTTGCAACTCTGAACACTTTTTACAAATACTTGAATAACATCCATTTGAAAAAAGCTAGAGATATGATTATTTTGGCAATTGAAAACGTGGTTGTTTAGACACATTTCCTACCTGCATTCGGCTTTTAATTTTTAAAAGTCATTTATCTTTTGCAATATCAAAGGGCAATGTTAGACACTCGCTAACTTTAAACTTCTAATAAGGGCAAATAAGGAATTATGCGTAAATCTCACTTATTTTCCCCATATCACTCAATGGTATTATTTTCAAGCCTTGGTTAATATAGAGTTATCTTGGCTTGTGACTAGGCTATAACTTACGCATTTTAATACATATCATTCATTTCAACCATTTTTATTTCAAGAGAGCCTCGATTTGGCATTAACGCTTAGAATCATTAAAAAATAACAATACCATCCATCTCTATGTTTTGCCACTCTGCGAAGTATTGTCGGAAACCATTTTTAAAAGCCCAGCAGTTGTCTCTTCAAGGACGTCCTTGATATCTTAGCTAGTTCAGTTCAGTAGGCGCGTGCCGATGTTAAAAAATTAAGGCCTCTTTTGAGGGGGTGGTCTTTGGAGAAAAAAACTTAAGGAGCCTCTAATATTTCTAGCAATTTCCAGTTTTTAAAATGAATCAATCGTTTTTCTTGAATAGCATCGCTTATATTAAAATATTTTAGAAGTAATTATACACGCTAGAATAAATTCGTTCAAATTTGCCAATGGTCGAGGCAGTCTTTTGAGATATAAATGTTAGAAAGAGGGGTAGCTCTCATTGGTTATTACGGGCAAGCACAGAGCATTTTCAGCCAATGAAAATATTTCAGCAGAATTGTTTTAAATATGGGCTACTAGATGGCTCTGGGGTCTGATTCATTCGCCCCTTTTTTGGCGTATATATGTGGCCTGCTTGTTTTATTTATTCTTGGGTCTATTGACAATAGTTTGACACGATTTGAACCAGAAATGATAAGATAACAGGGGGTGCTGGGGAATAACATTAATTCCTTGAAATGACAAGAATGGGGAAACACTTTGTACGTAGTTCTCCTTTTAGACCTGTCCGGCTCAACGTCTGTCTTGCGTTTATTTTGACACCTTCCAAAGGGGATAGGCAACCATAGAATCAGGCAAGCAAAGGGGGATGAAACATCGCCGTTGCTGTGCATGAGCTCATCATCCACCTTTATGTGTCTGATTCAGTGGGTTGCCTATCCCCTTTGGAGGGATCAAAATAAACGAAAGAGGTAAGCTGTGCCCTCAACATTAACTTCTAGGATTTCGAATATCTATGAAGGCTGAGGGAACGATATTTGTTAAGATCTCACAAGAGAGGGGTGAGCGTATGAGGTAGAGTCCAAGTTCCAAGAGGTACCACTTGACATTTTAGATAATAAGTCTTTTTTTATTCATTCTTGCCATTTCGTTTTCTAATTCAGTTAGTTGGCTTTGTAACAGCTCATATTAAAAAATCTATAGGGGACTCCCATGACTTTTATCACATGATCCTAGAACTAGAGCACCATCTATAGTCTAAAAAATTAACTTTTTATCACGTGATTAGTATAGTAAGAAATGGTAAGGGGGCTCTAAATCTGGCTGTGCCTACTCGTGAAAAATTCCTGACGGGGTTACTGGTTCAGTAGCGCCATCCACCACCAAGAAAGTTAACCTAAGCGGCGCTTGGTTTTAGGGGATTATGTCGCATATTAAAGTGAACTATTTGTGTCAGCAGTTACTTTATTAAGTAATTAAAAGTGTTCTGAAGAACATCGAAAGGCTGTCTAATGTTAGAATTTTGATTAGTACTTTTTGAGGTAAAATTTTTAATTTAATAATTGATAGTTAATAAACATGGAATCTGTAGCAAAAAAAAGCTCTTTCAAATGGTTAACGGTTTGTTCTTGTACGATAATTCTGACGTTCGTTAAACCTTTTTATCTGAAGGCTATGTATTGAACACACATTGAAATTTCCATTTTCTTAAATCAATTAGTCTGTGGGGTCCTAACATTGTGCACCTACCATTTTGGAAATTGTTCTCACGATCATGAGGTCATTTTTTTCGACTCCCAATCTACAAACTCCTTCAAGGATTTGGACCACCCAAACTTTAATTACAAATAATTGAGGGAAAAGTGTTCAAAGTTACCAGGTCTGACCATAGTTCAAATTATCTTCAAGAGTCAAAAAATTAAATATTCGTATCATTAATTAGATTCCAAATACTAAAAAGTGATTATTTCTCATTTAAAATAAATCGAATTTGTGTTGCCATTTGGAAATATGTTTTAAAACATTATTAAAAATTTATATACCCATGACATAGATAAAATTACCATAATAGGAAAATAATTATAACAATTATTTTATAATAGTTATCATTGTGGAAATACTTAATCCAGAAAATCCTACCTTTAATATTAAACCTATCCTTACATGCGTCTCCAAAAGGTTGTACTCTAATGACTGATAGATTTTTTTATTAATAGTGTTCCGGGGTTATCTAATGAAATTTTAGCAATTTTATATTATTTTGAGCCTCGACCTAGTACGATACATTTGCATAGATTAACTCATGGCAGTTTAAATGTATAAAATGCAATTTATGGGGTGAAACATTTGTCTTCTCTTGATGGCCATGATACTTCATAATTAACTCTATCACATTTCATAAATCTTAGTAGAATGCCAAGTTCTTCTTTTATGGCTTGTTGTAGCAGGGCCGCATACGATTCTTCGTCATATATCGGCGCTACATTGTCCAAAATCAAATTTCTAAGAATTTTTATCTACTTTACCTCATTGGTAAACTTTTGAACTAAGTTGATCAGCAGAAAGACGATACATATGGAGTTCGGAGACTGATATAGGAAAACGTATGATGGCTTTGAGTTCCAACCACAGTTGAAGCTAATGAATCTTTATTTTAAAAACAGCTTTTGGCACCTAGATATATTTAATTACATTAAAGTGGAGTGTTGAGCAGCTTATTGGTAGAAATGGGCTGGAGGTGTTATTTGATTTCGAACTGTGTTTGAAGAGCAGCACCTGGTCACTCTGTATCCATCAACTGGATTTCAGCTTGACTGCTCTGTGGAACCTTTTTGTAACATTGCATGGAAAAGGATTATGTGATGGTACTGGCTGTACTGCAAAACGCTTGGTTGCTAGAGCTGCTCTTCAAGACACAGTTGAAATTCAAATAACTATTGCACATTTTTAACAATGGGCTACTCAACACTTAATGTAAATAAATTTGTCTACGAATCAAAAAATGTTATTGAAACACATATAGATTAATTGTGAGAAAGATTCATTAGCTTCAACTGTGGTTGGAACTCGAAGCCATCATAAGTTCATTTCCTACATCAGTTTCCGAACTCCATATGTACCGTCTTTTTGCTGATCAACTTAGAAAGTTAAAGCTTACAAATCAGATAAAGCTGATAAAAATTCACAAAAATTTGATTTTGGAGATATCCCTATAGGTGACAATGTAGCGCCGATATATGACACAGAATGGTATGTGGCCCTGCAACAACAAGCCTTAAAAGAAGAACTACCGCTGAGGTCAAAAACGTGGGGTATTTTCAAAATGCTATAATTCCACAACCTATCAATATTTATCGCTCAAATCTACAATTGTGAATTATTTGGCCACAATTTAGTGTGCCTAAAATTTCATGATGATCGCCCGCCCCATGGTGGGGACCATTGTCTATTGACCCAAAAGCTAGTTATCTTGCGCGAATTTTCATAGTAATAGTAGTTAATTGCTATTCTATTACATGATTCGTTGTTGACCCTTTTACCGCGAGATATCCAACTAAACGGATTGTTAAGCCTACTTTCCGGGTAAGGTAAAAATTCCCTTAGTATTGGTTTGTAATATTTTTACTTGGGGATTAATATTATTTAAGCATTACGGAATCTTCCTTTAATGAGGCTTTCAATCAGCATTGTTAAACAGCACTTGTTTCCCCTTGTGAGCCAAAATAATGTAATGAGCCGTTTAAGATAAGACACCGAAATAATAAAGTGCACTTACTAATTGTTCTTTAACCAAATAATTTACGTTATTTTAACTCTCTTACCTCCATCATTCATGCTCCCTGACATAACCCAAACTCATCTACCTTCTTACTTTGCAGGGCTCCCAGACCACCTATAATACCTATAATTACCTATATTTCTGAAGTGTTCCTATAAAAACCTATAATTTCACTTTTTAACCTATAATACCTATTTTTTTTGGGGAATTTGTTCAGTTTCGGTGACATAATTCGAAAGGAATGAACTATATAACTATAAAAATGATACTTTTGCTTGAAAAAGTGCAAATGATTGCAAAAAACCAAGCTGTGGCAGAAAGGTTTCCTCTCCTAGGTCACAGGTAATTATTACTCAATTTTTTTAGAGGTTAGGTAGACTGTCGAGAGGGGCGTGAGTAGCTAGTAGTGCCAAAGAAAGGCGGAGGGACAGGTCTAGAGGCTATATAACCTATATTGCATTACATGTCAGAGAAACCTACCTATAAAACCCCTATTATTCGAAACTAAAAACCTATAAATAGTCCTATAAATTGATATTTTTGGACCTATAAATTACCTATATTTTTGGCTTTTAAAACCTATAATACCTATAATTTTTTCTGGGCTATGCGCTGGGAGCCCTGACTTTGTCAACTCCCTTTTCGCCTCGTCTTAAACAAACGCCCCTGGCGGCTACAAGAGTAAAGTGAAAAATATCTGACATCTTGGCACGTGTACAGCCCAATTCTATCTTTCAACATCTCAGGTTTAACTAATCGGGTCTTGTTAGTAGTTATAGTATGTGTTAAAATTTCTTGAAACCAATGATTTAGGATAATTTTTAAGTTTACAATCTTACATTAGCAAAACAATTCAACTCAAAAGAAGTCTACCTACCTATTGTGATCTTTAACTAAACTTTGAGAGGTTTTGAAAAGCTCTCTTAAACTCCTTTGGGTGATAATGAGCATTCTGATTTCGAATTAAAAATGGCATTTTTTCATAGTCGCTTTTTAAGTTCATTGCTTATTTCATTATAATGAAATGGAGTAAACATTTCCTAATGATTCAATAGTTTGTTAATATTCTTAATATTTATGATTTGTTGCATTTTCTCGTAGGAATTCAAACTGAAAGCTCATTTAGCTCGACACTGTGCAACAGTTCATGGAATGGCGATTAGGTCAGGAAGCCCCCGTCCCATTGTTAAGACGCGGGCTGCCTTTTATCTCTGTAGCACCAGGTTAACAAGATTTGCTAGAAGAATCTGCAGGAATATTCTGAAATCAAGAAGAGCAGCCAGAAACCCTTTCCAGGCTATAAATGTTGCTGCCATTAAGATAGAATGTAAGTGATCATTTTAGTCTATGTTAAACGGACAATGTCTTCTTTCAATTGCCCACTTAATCAATTTCACATAAAATAATGACAAAAATCAGTTTTTAAATCAGCCTAAGTCTTATGAAAATGACTTTTACAGGGTTCATACAAATTATTTGTGAGATTCCCTAAATTTTCCCATATTTCATATTTAACCTTAATCTACTCATATCTGCGAGCTATTGGCAATGTACACTTTTTTCTATGCGTGATTTGATACATTCTATCAATCAGAGCCATTAGTTTGCTCAGAATAAGAGAAAAAAAATCTTTATGGGAATATTTTCAGCTTTAAATAATGATGATTAAAAGATCAATCTTTGATAAATATTTTCTTGATCTGCACCAAAATGTTTTATTTCCCAACATTTTCCTTGCATATTGAGCTCAGTTTTAAGTCCCCTGACTTTTTGGGCCCATTTTAAAATTCCCTGACTTCTCCAGGTTGTGTGCACACAGTGTTGTTCTGCAGTTAATAAGCATTTTTGTGAACATATCACCTTGAACTTTGACAGTAGAGGATAGGAGTCAACAACATTAGAGGGGTATGGTATAGCTATTGATTAGAAGCAACTGCTAGGATCTAATCAGTTGGCAATATCAGTGTGTGTTGTTCAGTCAGTCAGCCGGGAGTCTATGGCTTAGTTAACTTAATTTAAACTTACGAGTTTGTGTATATTTATTGCTTTATTTATCAACCCACATAACAATAAGCTTAACAACTTGAATATGTTTGGAATTATTAATTGATATTTTTACAATGGTCTCTTATTTTATTGTATACACCATTCGTAGGTTAAATTTGTTAATCTAATTACAAACTTTTCCTTTTTATTAAAGGTCAAAATAAAATCATTGAAGGAGTAGTACCAAGCTTCCCGAAGCTTAGAGAGAGAGAAAGGGGTAGGATTGTGGATATATCACTACGTCTCGGGACACCGAGTCTGCCAAGTCCAGAATGGCTAGTGGCGACACCCAAAGATAAAATACCTCAACCTGAGAGACTAGCGTTTCCACCACCTCCAAGAGGCGAAGGTAAGATTCTTGCTAAAAAAATTCAATTCTAAATTGATTTTCATGGTTTTGAAATATTTACTCACATAAAGAAGTTTGATTTTTACCAATAATTTATTATTTTCATCTTGGAGAAAGTGTATGTTTTCTTCCCTCTTACTCACTAAAGTTGCATTCACAAGCCCGAATATGTAGCTCATGCCTAGAGCTCAAGCTTAAACAGGAAACCACTTCTTGTGTGCTAGCTATACAATTTAGTTATATAGTTGTACGAGAATTAGGTTTAAAAATCAGTTTCTTCCTCGCGCTTTCATCTTTCATTTTTTCTATTTTTCGCACACTTGAGAATGCCCCTTAAGAACAAAAAACTGAGGGAAGTCTTACATGCTATAGAACCAACAAGGGAATTATTATAAAACCAACAAGATAATTATTATAGAACCAACAAAAGAATTATTATGCAAAAAACAAGGGAATTATTATAAAACCAAGAAGGAAATTGTTATAGAACCATCAAGGAACTTATTAAAGAAACAACAGTTAATTTTCGCACATTCTGTCATATGATACGGTTTCTTATTTTGGCATTTTAATTTTAGAATACAAGATTTTTACTAGTGTAAAAAAATTAAAAATACCATTGGGCCTTGGCAAAAAATTGTGACTGCATCACTTTGAACAAAATGTTACCTGACAAGAAGTGATTTTTTTTATTGATTCCTTATCATTTAAAATTGGAAGAAAAATGGTTCTGGAGGGGTACACTTAGTGCCTCTAACAAAAGGGCATGGTTGAGTTGATGTGTGAGGACGTTTCTCTCCCTGAACTCCTGGCGTTTAAGTAGGACCCCTACAGACATGCCATTCCTTTTCATAGTAAAAAAAAAAAAAGCTAGGGTAGGAACTTCTAATTTGGTACACTTTTTGGATAGAGGTATGTTTGGAGAGCTAAAGGGCTGATAGCGAAAAAAATCAAGATTGTATCATGAAGATTGATTCATCAATGCGACTTTTTAACCATCTACGACCAAAACATTTTTCACAGTTGCGGTTACAAAACTAGCCCTTGCGTATTCGAACTCGGTAATGGGGGAATATAACTTGGTTCCATGCATCTAACTTGGGAAACACACATTAAAACATATGAAAAACACAAAAGTGAAAGGATTATAGGGACTTGAAATAAAAGCTAAAAATTCTAATCAGAATTAGCGCAATAAACTGGCCTAGCAATGTAAAACCATAATAATATATGAACCTTGAATCGAGTGTCACCAATGGATTTCTTGGTCGAATTTACTGTTCTAAGGTGGAATTAGCACTCCAGTATTTGCGAGGTTATCGGCGATCTAAAAATTATCCATTGCTTTGGCATAGCACCCTTATAGGAACTCTCATTTTAAAGGAAATCATCGATAACTTCGCAAATACTGGCTTGCATGCGTGCTAATTACAACTTTCCCCGCCTTAAATTCCCCTTACCGAAAAAAGTTAATCTGATCTATGAGGTCCTCAAGAACACTACAAAAATCTTGGGAAGTCTTTAAGACTACCCCAAGACTTCTGGACATAATGAAAGACTTCCCCAAGACTTCTAAAAACTAACTTTTTTTTTTTTTTTGGTAAGGGCTTGTGTCAAGGTGACACTCGTTTCTTGATTAGAGGTGCGGAAGTGGTTCCTTTCGCGAATTTGGGGAGTTTTCCATGTGTGATTTCGCTTGAGAGAGCCTTTATACGTAATTACCTTTGGCTATGAATTCTGGGCCAATTTCAGGTTTTGAGATGCACATTTTGTAGCCAAGAACCCAGACTTTCTGTACAAGTCTTTTACTTAAAGGTGGGATATTTCCCAAGTCAGTAAAACCTTATTTTCTGGGACCTAAAAGGAAATTTTCCTTAAAATTCCCTTTCAATTGATTAGTCAAATTTGGGGTGGGCTAATTAGTCTTATCTTCTCCGAATATTTTCTATACTGTCAAAGTTATTTTTACAAATAGCCCGATATTCAGTCTACAAGCCCTACTAACCTTAATTTGAGCCAGTCAAACTAAAGTTATGAATTTTTAAAGAGAAGTGTTCCTAGTTAGAAGTTTACCAAGCTAGGAGGTCCTACCATATTAATCAATTTACTAACATCGAGAGTTTGAAATTTCAAACTATGTTTAAGTGGCACCCAGTTGCTCATTTTCCAGAGACTCGTTAACAGTTATATTTCAAACTTCTCATGAAATATCACTGATAAACCTACTTTCTGAGTAAGTTAATTGATTTATAGCTTAATATTTACTTAGTTAATAGTTTATTTACTAGTAGATTAGGCATATAGGCTGTAGAATAAATAAAAAATACCAGCAACTTATGCACAGTGTTGAAAATTTTGACCCAATGTTTATTAAAATTAATTAAACTAAGCCATGCAGTGAAGGATGATAATAAATGTGGGACAACGCCACCAATGTGGAAAATTTTCTGTGATGAGTGTAAGCTGTTTGCATCCCCCTTGCTTATTCCCCATAGTAAAAACTTCAATAGAATCTAGATCCGCTCTCAAATAGTTAAATAATTTCGTGTATGTGGAGAGAAGAGATAGTTTTCCTTTTCTGTATTTCTGCTTTGCCGTGACTCTCCAGACTAGAAGAAGGATTACCTCATCAATTGGATATTTATTTGGCCTATGTATGTACGTGTTTTTAAGGAAGTGTTTTTTGCGGACAGCGTCAGAAAGCCTTGTCTTGTCCTATAATGTTTTATATATTTTCGATTTTATTTTGTCATTGTAAATCAAGAAATGGTTTTTGAATCATTTCACTATTAATCTAAGGAAATTTATGGGTTTGTAACAGAACAGGTGTTGAATTATTTTATTTGTCATTGATAAGTATAAAACCGTTTCATTTCAAATTCTTGAGAGTTTTCTGTGATGGTGTCCATTAGACAAGTGAAGTAAAATTAATTCACTTACAGATGGGCAGTTTCTCTTCATGAGAACACCTGAAAAAGAAGAAACTAAGTTTTCAATCCACGGAACATTGGGGAGTGCATCGTCCTCCATTCTACGCAAGCGGAACTACGAACAGAGTGGTCTCTTGAGTGGATCGACTATAAATTTGGACCAAGAATTTACAATAGGTAAAAAAAAAAATATTTTAAAAAGAGGAATTTTTAAGTATTTACTATGCTTTTTCTCAGATTAAAATAATTTTTCTTCTAGCAGAAAACAATTAACATAATTTGTAGGACCCTGATTGCTTCTTGCTCCTAAAGAGCGTTTTATCGTAACTTAAAAATTAAATTTACCTTCTTAGGATCTACATTTCCCAAGCGGAGATTAATGTCAAGCAGCGTCATTAAATCCTCAGTTGGTGTAACGGCTCCTGACATTTACAGTAATTTGGGAAGCTCTCTTCCTAGAGGTCCAAGCTCAACATTGTCTTCTGGCCTGGTTATTGCTCGACCAACAACTCCTGTAAATGGAAGGGCTAAAGTAGCGACGATCACTCGTATTGGAGGTAGAAAGCAAATGATTTCCTGGGTTGACGCTCCTGATGATGTCTACTTTGTGGCAACAGAAACAACTAGGTTTGTTTATCTATAGTTAGTGACGCTTACTGGGTAATATAATATAGTTAATTCTCCTTAGTTGAGTTTGTCTTGCATTAATAATTCTGCATATGCAACGATGGGAATGCCTAATTCGAGGTTCCACAATTATTTCACAGAATGGAACGAGATTAAGCTTACTTCTTTGCAAACCAATTAGAAACAGTTTTAATTTTAGGTCCTGTATGAACAAACCGTCTTAGAATTTTTTACTGACCTAAGAGCCACAAGAGGAGTACAGAGCATTTTTTTGTATATCCTGCTTTTCAAAGATGAAACCGCAATTTTAGTTTATAGTTTTTATCTTGATTTATACTAACATTCAAAAGTTATTAAAAATAATAATAAAAATAAGAGGCTTGCTCTAAGTTACGATAATGCTTAAGTTCTGCCAGTAAGTAAAATATATATATTTTTGGTATCGATTGTTTTTGCAGAATTCTCAGTCTGTCTATAATGACACATTTCTAAATAAACAATTTCAATATTTTATATTTTAAACTATTAAGAATAGAATTGACAAAAACAATATCAGGGTGACCACATTTCCTATATTTTCAATGTGTTCTATAAATTTGACTATTTTCCCATTTTTTTTTTTTTTTTTTTTTTTTTTTTTTAAGGTCTTTTTGTATTTGCACGTTTTCACTGCATAATTTTATTATATCACTCAAAAACTACAAAAATGAAATTTTTAATAGAGAAAAAGTACTAAAATGAAGTGAACATTTTCAATTTATATAGGGTGGTTGAAGATCAAAAATTAACATTGAAGGCTTGCCAATTGAATAGTTGTTTACTTAGGGCATGTTGCCGTCGACGTCATCAGCTACGTAATAACTTGTAAATCTCATAGCGCTCGTGAGCACCGATCATTTCTTAAGCTTATTTTTTGCTGGTGTCAGCTCTCAAGGTCGAGCGACTTCTGAGCCCTCTAACCCCTAGCGTTTTATGAAAAGGGAAATAACTGCCCTGTGTAACATTAGCGCCACGTGATTTCGTGACGTAGTTAGCAACATTCGAACAAGATGTTGCACCCTTAACTTCTTTTATAATATCAACTATTCATTTCTTAAAAACTCTCACGCTCGAGTT
Organism: Odiellus spinosus; assembly: GCA_963920705.1. Lineage (NCBI taxonomy): Eukaryota > Metazoa > Arthropoda > Arachnida > Opiliones > Phalangiidae > Odiellus > Odiellus spinosus. The sequence goes on from OY987226.1 coordinate 24,072,246, forward strand.
TGAAGAAAATGAATTGGCTTAGCAGGCGCCAGATGAACATGCTCAATGTTTACCCCATAGAAGCTAGCGTTTTCTGATCTAAACTACCATGAAGTGAAAAACAGTTATAAGGAAATTGGGTCGAGTCATCTGCTTCACCATCTTTTTTAGAATGAGAAATAAGGCAGTTTTCTTCCTGGTATTGCTTAATAAACCAAAGTGCCTTTGAAAATCATGTGTTTATTATAATTTTATATTTTAAACCTATGTTTTCATATCATTTCTTAAAAAATTGTTCCTATTATTTCTTATAATTTTTTTGGGTTTTTGTTGTGGTCACCCGGAAACATCATCAAGCATGAGGAAAACAAATCAGTAAATCTTTGTAAATTATTCACAGTAAAATAGAATAATTTTTAGAAAAGCCTTGTACTCCTCTGTTTCTTATCTGTGTCGCTAATGTCAGAATCTTAGCTCAAATGCTGAAAAATTAGCTGTTCATGAAAGTAGTATAGGACCATCACTTGCCAGGGTTAAAAATCACCCAAAACTGTAAACATTTTTTCTTCCCCGATAGTTTTAACTTTACTGAGTACAATAGCTTGTCATATCGTAAAATCTCAGAACAGCCTGACATTACGAGTCATTGTAGTCGTTTTTAGAGCCATTTTCGAACAAGCTCTCATCAAAGGAAGTGTCATACTAATGGAAATAAATACGAATGTACACACTGATGTGACATATTTTTCACTGCAGACTTGTTCGGAAACATCTAACAATACCAGAGCTTCGAAGGGCTGCCAGAAGACCGACGAGAAAACTTCACTTGAGGCTTCCGTTTATTCCTCCAAGTTCAACATTGGGAATGAGCAGCCGCATCGCTGGAATGGGCAACATTGTCTCATCGACGTTACCGCCTAGTTTAGGGGGTATTTTACCACCAGCGTTAAATTTAGGTGGTAGCATCGAGAGAGTGTCTAGCCAGCTATCGGATCCAGTTGTGGTTTTGGATTGATCAATTTTTTAAAACTAAATCAACTGAACTGAGTTTGACTTTTTTCTTCAAAAAGAAATAATTAAATCAAAGTACGTGTTTTAGTTTTAGTATTTTAAGCTAAACGTTCAAGTAAATGAATCAACCTTTCCGTAATTTTTTACCATATATTTCTTTTTTAAATCGTTTGGTTATATTAAAAATAATTTCATTGGTGAAAATAACCATAGAGAAATTGATTGGCTCATCCTTATTGACGCTAAACTATTAACTTACCATAGACGTTAGCTGTAAACCAATTTTTTTTAATACGCATATCATTACTATCATCTTACCTTAGGATAAATAATTTAAATCATTGTGAATATGCTGTAATATGGATTAAATCTGTTTGGCCAGAATTTAATCCAATTTAACTTGAACGTTTTTTAGGTTAAAATTATACACCTTTTGTACAGAGATCACACTCTTCTAGTATAGCATTTCTCTTGATACAAAAGACACTTGATTCTCGCCTCAAATTTGTCACGACAAAAAATCCCCAGTGATGAAGTGCCAATTTTAAAAAGACACCAGACTCTGATAACAAGTTATTTTTAATCGATTGGGAACTAAAATTAGCTTAAAAACTGTATCAAAACTCACCAACGTTTACTCTGTAATTTATAGTTAATCAACCACGTCATGAACTAGACTAGTTAAGCCTAAATCCGTCAAATAACATGAAATAATTTCTCTAACATGAATCTCAAAATCGGTTTACGCACTCTAACAAAAATCAACTCTTATTCGCATCAGTAATTGAGTCCTTTGAAATAAATTTCAAATTTCTTAGACTTATTTTGCAACTTTGATAATTAACTACGAATTAAGAAACCATTGTTGCATGTTTTAATAATATTTTCGATCTAAATTGTTTCCACAATCCGTTATTCTTTTAAGTTAAAGCTTTTAACTTTCAAAGTTGTCCTTCCAATAAAATGGTATTCCAAGTTATACCAGTTAAGTCTAAAACCTTTTAGAACGACGTCTCATTTTGGTTACCTATATATTTTACTGAATTTTTAAAATAAGAAAGCAACGGATGCCTTCCAATTAAGTTAAAGTTTGAAAGATTGTTGAAAGTCACCGTCTCAAACGTCTTTTTACTTTAAAAAATAAACCATAAATTAGTCTTGCGAAGACTGCTTTCAATTTTATCTGTATTCATCAATGGATACCAAGCTACTGCTGAAAAGGATATTAGACTTTGAAAACGCGATAAATCAATTTAGACTGTTAAAACATGCCTACAAACATTATCAAAATCGCCAAAGTCTGAGAAATAATTCTGAATTAAATGTTAAAGAGCCAATGATGAATTTAGATATTCTTAAATTTATTCAAAACGGATTTAGGCTTAGCGAGTGTAGTTCCCGATTTTGAGAACTGTAAATTACCTATAAACCTTTTGTGAGTTTGGATACTTTACCCATATTATTACAATCCAAATCGTCCAATAAAACTTGTTATAAGAGTCTAGTATCCCTTTAGTGTATTTTCGATAGAGGTGGGTATGCGTAGCTAAATGTAGCTCTATAATTCACTCGCTGGTTTTAGTCATGTTTTATTCGAAACTAATGTCTACATAGAAAAATTGTGCACCTGGCAATCCAGATATTAGACGAGGTTATCTACTCTCTGGTTCATCTGAAAGATGATTTGGAGAACGTTAAAATGAAAATCAACTGTTGACAAATTTTGATATTTAGTCTTGAAGTTCTACTGGAATTAGTTGTTATTCAAAATTTGAATGAGATTTGTCATTTTAAAAACCAACAACACATTGCATGGTTTTATATTTTGGTTTATAATATCTTTATTACAATGTACCTTGCACTGCGAAGTAAAAAAAAAAAAAAAAATTAAGATAATGTTGTGTAACAAATTATTTGTCAGAATATTATGCAAGCTTTAGAGCCAATTCCACTGGGCTACTCGCAGAGTGCTCTGAATCTCGCTGCATCGAGTGGTGGAAAATAAAATCCTCAGTTGCTATCTCAATAAGAGAGCTTTTTGATATTTACCAGTGGAACAGAAAAAGTTATCTCGCAATTAGGAGTAAAACTGACCCTTATTCCAGTGGAATACACTATTAAAGGAATAACGCATGATTCCAGAATTACTCTTCACTCGTGTGTGTGATTAGATGTTACCAGAGATTTTGGATGATCAACATATTACGCTTGCCTAGTTAAAATTTCTTAAGAGTACTTTGTTGTGCCAGATGGAGATAAAACAAGGGGCTAATTCTCGAACTGTGGGCTCTTTTAATGAAAGACTAGCAACAAGCTTGTTGGGTATATTTAAAACTATAGATCGAATGAAGAAGGGCCTTGGCTCAAAACGTAAATAAAGTTTCTCTACATACCGTTTTCTCTGAAAAAAAATTTGCAGTAGCCCCGTCAGCAGTAGGCACGTGCCTACGTTGAAAAATTAGGGTCTACTTTGGGGGGGCCTCGAAATTTGGAGAAAAAAAGCTTAAGGAGCCTCAAATATTTCTAAAATTAATTCCTTGAAATTACAAAAAAGGCGAAATACCACGGTGCACCTGTTCGGCTCAGCTTTGGCGATGGTCGGTCTTTTGTTTATTTTGACACCTTCCAAGGGGGCTAGGCAGGCACAGAATCAGACAAACAAAGGAGGATGAAGCCTAGGAATATAATACTTAGTCTCCTGGAACGGAAAATTGTATCCCCCTAACACGGGCTCCCCGTTGTATGTACAGCAGCGCGAAATTATATACAATCGTCTACCTAGTACAGTGGCGCCATCATATTATAAGCGGATTTATCGATTTTTTTTCAAGTTGGTCATTCATTACTATTTACAAACGAAATAGAAACGATGAAAAAGAGTTAAAAGAAACAGTTAAAAGAAAGAAAACACCCGGAACACTTCTTGTCGTCCCTAAATAAACTAAATTTCTAATGAAAAGACCAGAGAGCGGACGAAAGTGTGCTAAGAAATTCCGCTAGATGTCTATATTGTAGTAAGTCCACGCCGCTCAGGTTGCCGTACATGCGGCTCCCCCTTTTCCATTCTAGGAGTATTATATTCCTAGATGAAACATTACCATCACTGTGCATGAGCTCATCATCCTCCTTTACACGTCAAGGCCGGGGGTCAAAATAAACGCAAGAGGTAAGCTGTGCCCTCAACATTAATTTCTTGGAACTCTAACATGTGTTAAGATCTCTCAAGAGAGCGGTGAGTGGGTGAGGTAGAGTTCAAGCCCCAAGAAGTACCACTTGTCCTTTTAGGCTACTTTGAATCTTTCTTAATTGATTCTTTCCATTTCGTTTTGAAATTCAATTGTTAAAAATTTGTAAAAAAATCCTTGGCTTTGTAATAGCCGGTATTATAAAATTCATGGGGGTCTGAAAAGATGGTAGTCACGTGACTTTTATCACATGATTCTAGAACTAGAGAGTCATCTACAGTCTAAGAAATAAACTATTTATCACACAATTAGTATAGTAAGAAATGGGAAGGGGCCTCTAAATTTGGCTGTGCCTACTCGTGAAAAATTCCTGGCGGGGCTATTGAAAATCTGGTAAATAATGATTATAACATACAGGGGGGTTCAGATTAAAAACTATGGAAGGATAAAAAGCAGTTAGTGCGTACTATTCAAATTATTTTTTTCAAAACTCTCGCTCGAGTTTGAATTACGAATGAATTGGCTAAACACGTTCCCAAACGCACACTCTCAATGTTAATTTTATCCCTCCATTAAAGATATTGAGTGTTTTTATCTAAACCACCCTGTATATAAGCCTTGTCTCATCATTAATTAGAATGTTATAGGATCATTATTCCTTGGGTCTGGTCGAGTTCAAGAATGAAAACTGGGGAAGTTTCTATTTTGGATGAGAAAAAAGGATACCTTTTAAGAGGGTGTCATCCCAGTGCTTTAAATATTCAAGATTTCCAGTTGAGCAGCTTACTGCAGATTTGGATCTTTTTAAGCTTTTACGTTATGCTATAAAGTATTTAAAACCTAAACGTGTTTCATATCATTAACCTCTTAGGGAAGGGTTAGAAAAAACTAAATTCCTAAGTCCCAAAGAGACTCGTTGTGCTAGCGCAGAGGTCCAATGGCGATCGACTTACAAAGATGCTAGAAAAAAACCTTAATTTTGTTTTCATGACCAATTTGACCTTATTTTTTGTAGATTTTCAAATATATACCTCCATGTGGCTATTCTAAAACTAAAACTAATTTTAGACAAGTGGAGTCGTGCGGTTTCGCTGCCTTTTCAAATACGGAGTCTATTTACTAAGGTAGTGACATAAGGAAAATCCAATACCCTTCGCGATTTAGTGTTACTGAGACAGACTTATAATATTAAACTATTTCTCCACCAAATTGCGTGGTTTAAAAGTTGTAAAGCGGAGAACAGCACACAGTCTAACATAGATGTGTGTAGGAGTAATAGCAACTTTTCAAACACAGAAGCAGTTGGCAGCCCCTCTATCTTATTTTTCCAGGCTAATAACTTTTGCAGTATGCACCCTTTCGTGGCATGATCTCCTATTTGTGACATCGGTTTTTTCACACACTTTTATTAGAGGGCTGCAACTGTCAAATAATGAAATAGAGCTTGTCAAACGCAAAAAGGCTGTTCTCCAAGGTTAACTTGTCAAAACAAGACTACGTAGAAAATGTTTAGTATCATTTTAAATTGTAGGTTTGATACAGAATTCTTCTATAACTAAATTGATATTTCAATCCCATAATGGTGTATGGAACAATGACTATTTACACAAGTGGAGTCGTGCGGTTTCGCTGCCTTTTCAAATACGGAGTCTATTTACTAAGGTAGTGACATAAGGAAAATCCAATACCCTTCGCGATTTAGTGTTACTGAGACAGACTTATAATATTAAACTATTTCTCCACCAAATTGCGTGGTTTAAAAGTCCCATGCACCATTATGGGATTGAAATAATAGCAAGTATCTTAATTGTTTGGAGAATGTGACAGTTAAGCCGAAATCTGGCAAAAAATTAAACAATTTGGCCAGAAAAACAGGGGAAATTGGTATTCTATTTTAGACTCACTGATATTAAACGACCCTCATTTGATTGCTCTTTTCTAGGAAAGAGTCCCAACAGTTTTAGCTATTAACTTGACCATGTAATCTAGCTAGAATGTTTCTTGACATAAATGCAGAAGGGTTAAACACAGTTCTCTGTAAATAACCAATTCAATGGCACCATTAAATTCAGGTACGTAAAGATAGATGGTTCAAAACCATCTCTATGTGCACCTAAATTTAATCTTTACTACTACCTAGACAATATTAAAATAATATTACCTCCTAATATATAATCAAAAATGTTAACTTATTCTAATAGCGAATTCCACAGGGTGCTCAAGAGCAAGCGAAATCACTGAGAGCAGGTTTCATATTCCACTGAACGAGTCAGAGCATTGTCTACTAGGAAGACTAAGAGCTGGTGGGGCAACCTTTTGTGGCTTTTTTTTTTTTTTTTTACCTCCCCGACTGAACTTTAGTTCAGGGAGAGGTGTTACACTGGTCGTGTCTGTGTGTCTGTCTGTCTGTCTGTGTAAGCGAATATCCTGTGTAAACGGAAGTCACGTGACCTAGCTCGTGGAGCCAAAAGTCTAGAGACGTAATCATACCAGCTTATCGTTCAATTCCGGGGAATTACCTCCTTTCAAGTGTCGTGCAAAGACATACACAACAGGACGTCTCCCATTGCACATCATCGCATTCCACCATCCACTTTACGGTCGAACCTCGATGCTGAACAGCCGAAGGCGATTACAAGCAATGGGACGTCTTCCACTGTCATAATCACCTCCGACCATCCCCGCACCAAGGTCCAACCTCCAGTTTCCGATCTCAGCGTTCCATACTAGCGAGGCGTCCCCCACTAGTACAGTTCACATCAACCTTCCACTGACTCCAAACATCGCCCCACCAATGGGTAAATTGCGTCGCCAAGCGCCTAGAGATCAAGAATCAGCAAGACATTGAAAGGGGGGGGGGGTTTCCCCTAACTTCATGGCCATCACGCACGGTTACTTCGATTAATATAGCCCTTCGAAAGGTTTATATAGTATCTTTTTGGAACGTATGCAAATTAGCCTCATGGGGTGATTTTGTTTGATATTGTTTAGGGAAATGAAACGCAATATTAATTTATATTATAATTAAAAATATTAAAATGGTTCATCTTAATCTAATTAATTAGAAAGTCGAAAAATTAATTTAAAATTCGAGATAGTTTAGAAGTTATTTGAGAATTTATGCAAAAATTTAAAGAAATTTGACCGATTAATGGCAGTTTTAGTTGGCAGCATGCGCCTAAGCTATTTTCCATATATATCATTTACTCGAAAAAGCAAAGGTATAACGGGCAGTATAGGCTTATCTCTGGTGCAAACTTGGGGTGGATTGAAGAACTTAAATAAAGGTGCGTTTACACGGGTATGGAAGATTGAAACAACATAATTTAGATAAGAGATAAGACAATAATAACTTCGATTATACTCGGTGAATTTTTAACCAGTTCAAGGGGAATTGGTGTATAAGATTTGAAGCTGAGGCGGATTTATGCATAATGTTAAACCACTTAAGAAAAATGATAGTTGTGAAAACTCTCCTCGAACAGAAGTAGAGTAGGTTTCCAGTGTATTTGTGACACGTGTAAAATCGAGTTCGCCAGCACGCGAGTATGTGTAGACCACTAAATTTGAAGTCGGAAACCTCTTTACGCATGGAAAATATCAATGTGATTTTTTTTGATATTCTTGGGAGAATCAGCTTCATGTATGGGGAAATATCGTAATCTTCTGGCAAACTTGCAAACAGTGGCGTATTTGGTTTTAATTACTGGCACGGATTTTCAAATTAATTTTTTTATAATTTTCGCGCGTTTCGCAAATGTATTTCGTGCGAAATTGTGTACATGCGCAGAGCGAACCAGGTTAACGCGGATACACACAGACCTGTTTTTACGCGTTTCACGCTCGTGAACTCATAGAAGTACCATTAGCACGCGCGAGCGAGGTGCAAACCACTCTAGAAAAATTTTGTACACCTGATTCCAGATTCATTTGATTGTCAGTGATTCCGAATCAATTCGCGTGATTCCGAATTGATTCGTGATTCCGAATCGATTCGCGTGATTCCGAATCGATTCGCGTGATTCCGTATCGATTCGCGTGATTCCGTATCGATTCTCGTGATTCCGAATCGATTCGCGTGATTCCGAATCGATTCGCGTGATTCCGAATCGATTCGCGTGATTCCGTATCGATTCTCCTGATTCCGAATCGATTCGCGTGATTCCGAATCGATTCGCGTGATTCCGTATCGATTCTCCTGATTCCGAATCGATTCGCGTGATTCCATTTAGTTTGTACACCTGATTCCAAGAGTGGTTTGCCCATTGCCCCTCGCGCGTGACCGTGAAAAGCGTGAAAATAGGTCTGTGTGAATCCGGCTTTAGTCATGCCACAATTAACAATTGACGAACTTTCTTAAACCGGATTGACATTGAAATTTCTCGTGTTTTAATAGTCATGTATGATATGGTTGACCCAAGAGTGAAATGTAGACAGAGTGAGGAAAAGAATCACGTGATTGGATCTCGTGATGACTGCTAGTTTTAGTTTCACACTTTTTCATACATGAATTTAATGTTAATCCCAATTAAGTATAATAGAACCAGGCTTTTAATGCCTACTGTCGTGTATTTCCGGTAACATTTTAGCTAGTGTGGAGTCACGTAAAATGACGTTTGTTTCACAACTTGGTATATTTTTACTCAGGCCTGCCCTGTCAGAAAAAAAAAATATAAAAAAATTATGGTAGGGCCAAAAGAGAAACATCTATTCTTTACTCACAGCATTATCACCAAAAAACGTGTTTTTAGACGTAGGCTTATAAGGTATCTGTAGGTCGTGTAGCACAAAAAAGCGAAATTGTACGTCACAGTTCGTAGTTTAGCGTGTTATGCGGAAAGCTTATTCGTTAATTGTTTATTGAATATGTTTATTTACGGTTATATGACGATACCGAGGTCATAACTTGATTTTGATCAAATATTTTGCCTAATGACGTTACTTGGTCTACAAATACTCTAGTTTTCTTAACGCCGATATGATTTTACTGAGGGACCTTGACCTTGCTTATCTAAATTTTAATTTATTGAACGTAAAATCGTTTCATTTCTTTTGAAATCTTCGACGAAGTTTGTTCTCTAGAGATTTGACTCGTTGAAATTTTAAATTAAGTTTCATTCGTTTGAATACAATTTATTGGTAAGGAAGTAATTTTGAATTTGAATCATTTATTTGATGCGTTTATTATTTGTTTGGACATTTTTGGTATATTTTCATTGACCTGAACTCTAATTTTTATTACTGAGTTGTGACTGAAATATTAGTTTGGAAATCAAAAGGTTTTTTTTTTCTGACTCATTTTTCTCTGTAGTAATTTTTTGTTTTCGTAAAAGAGTTATTAATGCCTACTGTCGTTTATTTTCGGTGATGTTTTAGCTAGTGTGTAGTCACGTAAAATAACGTTTGTTTCACAACTTGTGTTGTATACTGAAGCCATGTATAGGTTCAATTTGATATAACATTTTGCCTTTTCACGTTACTTGGTCTACAAATACTCTACAACCGTCAAAATTCTGATATGGTTTTAAAAGAAGAACCTTGACCTTGTGTATTTAATCTCATATCGAGATTAAATGTTTTTCGCATCTAATTTTAATTGGTTTATCAATATGTTATTTGTATAGATATTTTTTTTAAGATTTTATATTTTTTAGATTAAAATAAATTTATTATTCCAGAAGATTTTGTAGAATCTAGTTCTCAGGATTACCGGTGTTGAAAATTTATTTTGCTAATGTTATCTTGATGTCTGTGTTTTCTGCCCGCTATTTGGTAGTGGTAAGATTAATATTTTTAATTTTAATTAATTGACTTATTTGGCGTTTATTTGATAATTTGCTTTACTTAAATTGTTCGTGTAAGGGCTATTTTACATATTACCAAAGATTGCTAATTTCAGTTGTCTTAATTCTGATTTTTTTGTTTTAATACTGAATTATGGACTGGATTATTTATCTTGAAATCTATGTGGTTATATCTTATTTATTTTCCTTTTTTTCTCTAGTTAGGTTTGGTTTTAAGTAGAGAATTATTTAGGGTTGTGTTGGTATACTGAAGAAATGCATATAGGTTCAATGTGATATAATATTTTGCCTATTTCGCTGTTTCTTCTACTCATCCAATACTCTACATTTCTTTTCATCTTTTATTTTAGGTAGGGTTAGGTTAGGTTAGATTACCTTAACGTCGGGGTCGGGGAGGTTATATTTTGGTTTCCCAACTTGTTTTTTTTGAAAGAGCACTTTTTTCACTGATATGATTGGGTGATGCAATTTTTTTTTAATTTACACTATCGAGCAAGGGCAAGAGCAACTAGGTTTTCAGAGAGATTACAGACCATTCTGAGAGCTTTAAAGAGAGAAGTAGTATGGAATGGAAAATAGGTTTAGGCGTCGCGTGTTTGGACTTATCTGTTGGTCATGAAGTATTGCAGCACAATAACTAATTTTATACAATCACTAAATATGCCTAACCTTGCCATTTAAGAAATTCGAAACTCGTTTTTATTAAAAACTTAAAATCAGAAAAAATATCTGGAAGAGCAAGAGAAGAAAAGAGAAGCAATCTCTCAATATCTGATATCATCACAGTCTTACACGTAGAACTAAGCCTTAACCTCAAGCAGAAGACAATTCAGTCAAGAATGTACAAACAAAACTTAAATCACGCGATAGAAGGCTCTACAACCTTAGGTCCTGGAAAGTACTGTAACGGGCATGGCACACCCTGTTTACCACTCCAGAATCACAAGCAATCTCCTCCAAGCTGAGAGTTGCCCAGTGGAATTTGCTAGGAGGTCTGTGGTAAGTCACCAAGAAGTCATTAAACCTCCCAAAAAGGACTAATTAAACATGTCTTGTGGGGATATTAACAAATGTAGTAACTAACGAAACCAGTTAGTTTCTCTAATAAAGGGTGCAGATAAATTTCGTAGAAACCAATGGACTAAAATGTGCCTATCCGAAATTTCATTCAAACATATTACACTTTTTTCTCTTAAAAGAGGATTTGAAATTCGTGTTTTTTACCCAGTTTTTTCAAGAGATATTTGAATTTACAGAAAATGAGAGTGGTTGGAATTGTAGCCATCTTTCGAGAAAAGTGTGGAACATCTCCATTACATGCAATTTTACAAAAGCTTGTGAAAGTCTTCAGATTTTCTTCTGTTTGAAATAAACCCCCATCAAGAATAGATTCAACACAAGAATATCGAACCATACGCTATACCTCTGGTATAACGCAAGTTTCGAACGGGAGGAGCTTACTAGATTTGACGTTATATGCCTTATGATTTTCACCCTATCACGAGCTTTCGAGGTCCACGACAGGTAGCTAGCTCTGCCGCCAGCGCCTATCCCCACAGCCTGATATCCCCCCCGCACTTATCGTAGAAAACCGCCAAACGCTTCCTGTGCACGTGACATGAGGCGCGGCGCAAGACCCCCATAGGCTCCGCCCGATTGTGACTAGCGCACAGACAAAAGTATAGCTCTTCCATATTCTTGTGTTAAATCTATTCTTGCCCCCATCTAGCAGAATTTCAATTGAAATTTTTAGGGTTTTGGTATTTTAAGGGTAGAAAATGTGTTTTAAATGTACTAGAAAAATAACAAAATGTTTTTACTACTTTGGCCACTGTTTGCCGCTAGACATTATGAAAGTCAGTTTTTGTCATTTATATACAAATCTGACGAGTGGTTATTCATTTTTACATGGAACGCATGGCGAATCGACCTGACATTAAAAGGGGAATACTTAGTTATTGTCTCGCAAAATACGTTGGTTTATTAAGGGAAGGGGGACCTGGTTTAGTTGGAGATCAGTAGAACTGCCCCTGTTTACTATGGCTTAAGGAGAAGGCCCCAGTTTCCTTTACGAATACTACTGGTAATATACCCCGAGAAGGGGGAATAGAAAAAGCTTCATATCTTAGATTAGTGGAGGGTGTGGTGCCATCTACGATAAAGGCTAACACTATAGTACTGAAAAAGCTGGATCGTTTGTCAGGAACAGCCCGTCTTACTGTCATGCAGGCCTGGTAATGACCGGCGTACATGATTCGAAATGGAAAAAACTTGAACAAAAAATAGAGCAACAGCTGTTGAAAAAAACAGACGCTTTGGAAAGCTAAACCTTTTTACGATATCCCATAGAGGCTGGGTTATGGAGCAAAAGTAGGATAAAATATACTGCATGGTAGGAACAAAAACACTAAAATTGAGGTCTTAACTCTGGAACTGAAATGTTAGATTGAACCTAACCCTTCCCGAAAAAGGTTAGTCATAAGAGTTCATGAGGAAGTCTTCAAGATCTCTTTAGCGCCTTTGTAGTTTTCTTGAGACCTCTTCAGATCAGACTAACATCTTTTGGTATGGGACGTATTCAACTGTGCCAGTTTCTTTACATAGCTTTTTTATCAATGTTTGAACGTAATTTTTATATAGTTAGATGTGGAACTTTGTTGAAAATTGTATTGTTACAATCTATACGAAAAAATTATTTAAGCGAACTCTATGAGGTAAGTCAAATCCCTTTACTAATTAACACTAATTGTTAAATATCATACGTTAGACATCAAATTTTCTTTGAAATGAAATATGTTACAGTGCAGAGGGAATTTTTGTTTACCTTATTTGTGAAGCACCAAAACTCTCTAGTCTGTCACCATCTCTTACAGCTCACCTTCTCCGCCAGAGGGCGCCACCATGCGCTTATAATAGATCAAAACATCTCCAGCCCCTTCTAAATCTGTTACTTTAAAAAGTAATTAACACTCTTCATATCAACCCTCAGGCCACTCATTTTTATTATACTTTATATTTACTAACCAAGATTTTACGAAATAATTATATTATTAAATTCTAAGATAAATCACTTCTTCATTTGATTCATTAATTTCACTGTTCTCAGATAGTTCCATCATTTCGGCACCACATTCAATCTGCGGATTGACGCCTGGTATTAGTTGAGCGGAGGTAGTGGAAGGCATTTTTTGAATGACATTGTCACTTTGATGAATCAATGTTACGTTATTTTGAAAGTTTTTGTACGAATTGGTGTGCGAATTAGCGTTTCCTTTAGAAAAATTTGCATCTGTATTTTGAATCTCATCATCGCAGTTAGACGACTCCTGGCATTCCTCAAACTGAATTGGCGAACTAGATGCTACGATAACTTCCGCAACTGGATCTAACTCGCAATGAAGATCAGATGTATAAGAAGAAATTACATCACCATTTCTAAGTTGGGGTATTTCAACACATTGTACAGTTGGAACACCTGGCATAGAGACTACGCGAATAGCACTTGAGTGATTCATTTTCAGCGGCGCACGTTCGACTTCACTCCTCGCTAAATTAAATCTATCTTTATATTTTGTCCTATCTACCCTTAATGAACCATCAGGGTTTAGCCCCAATTTCGCCATCTGATGAGCAAATTTTGAGCGCTCCTGCTCTCTTTTCCTATAATCTGGGTCCAAACGGGCCCTTCTTTTACTCTCCGTATTTCTTTCCTGTTCCTTCTTTCTATAGTCTGGATCCATTCTCGCCAATCTTTTTGACAATGTGTTTCTTTCTTGCTCCCTTCTGCGATACTCAGGATCCATTCTCGCCAGCCTCTTTTGAGCCGTGTTTCTTTCTTGTTCCTTTCTTTTTTGCTCAGGATCTATTTTTACTTGCTTAGAGCCATGTGGTTCTTTATTTTGGCTATTACGTCTGCAACAGTTAAAAAAAACGGTCAGCAGTTAGCATGTGTAAGGAATCTGAAACCTATGAATTTTTAATTGCAGTCAACCTTTCAATAGGTGGAATGGTTTGCCTACACAACTTTGTAATTAAATATAAATCTCCCCAGCACATTGATTCTAAGTAGCTAATCACCCTACGCGTTATTATTGAGACGGATCGCACTTATTGGGTAAATGGCATTGTCCGTGACTATGTGGTTGGTAGTGACAAAAGGTTCTCAACATTCATTATTATTATGGGCTTAATGGCATTATTATGTTTAAATATTATACCAAGAAAGGATAGAAGCTACACTGGGAATTCTTATGCACAAGAAGACCCCATTCTAGGATCATTTTCTGAACTGGAGGTGGGTACTTGGGTATTACTAGCAGAGATATTATGTCGCTGCTCTTTTTCCAGGTTTCCCTGATTAGTTGCTGGCATCAACGTTGCTAGAGACTTTCGGCAAAATTTTCTTTTGTTTTTTCCGTGTTCGATGAAAAATAACGGCGTTATCAGGCAAATAACTATTTATTATTGTATAGATTAAAGAATTAAATGTTTAAAATGGCAAGTAGCAAAAAAAAACATGCATTAGGTCTCAATCTAGTTATTTTTCATTAGACTTTGGCCACTAGTAACCATTCTAATTTGAGACTAGAAGATGTTTCAAAATGGTTGCAATTCGAAGTAGAACAAGGCCCAGTGGAGGAACAGCCTCGCAGGGTTTAATACAGTGAAAGGACAGCGAAGCACTTTGCCGAAAAGTGCTTCGCTAGCCTACCTTACTGAAAAAAGTTAGTTTGATCTGACTTCTGAAGAGGTCCCCAAGAACACTACAAACGTCTTGGGGAAGTCTTGAAGATTTCCCCAAGACCTCTTGACATAATGGAAGACTTCCCTCAGACCTCTTAAGACTACATAAGACACCCGAAAGACCCAAGACCTCTTAAGACTAAATTTTTTTGGTAAGGGCTCTACAGTGCTAGAACTTCGTGAAGCGCTTCGATTAAGTCCCGCCTCTGACAAGGCCACCCTGTGCATCTTCAGAATTTCCAGTGTAACTTTTAGCCTTTCTTGATCATATTTCGGATAACACGACTGGGCAATAACTGACACCTTTCATTTTATGCACAAACTTTAACCAGTTTTAGGGTATGCGTCTGCTAGCGCAGTTTCCCATTTCAGCAATGGAAAACTTGTCATTTGCGCTGTTTATTGTTTGTGCAGTTTGTATTTCGAACTGTTTTTGTTTGCGCCCCCATTGTAAGGAAACCAATCCCAAAGACCGAAGTACACGAGGGTTTCGATTAATTAGGACCGTCGAGTATATTAGACCGAAAAACCTGATTTTGGATTCGATCCAATGTGACTCGAAACTTTGTTTAAATATCCCGATGGAAATTAAAAAAATTAAAACCCCGGGGACGCAAAGATGTTATATTTTAGTAATTTAGTGGTTAGTAAATGGGCACTACACACAAACCTATTTTAAATTTATAGTTTATAAGATAAACATATTTTTAAATCAACGAAAAATAGCTTTATAACGCGAATTGCCAATTTACATGATTTACATTTATATTTTGAGAAATATTAAAATCTAGCTAATTTCAAAATGCCACACTAAATTACATCTAGGTTGAATTAGTATATCTTAATTTTATTTTGGCAAAAACCATAAAAAAAACAGAAACCGGATGTCAAACAACAATAAACCATTGAAAGTACATAATTCAGTTTTCAGTGTTTTACTTTAGGTCTTGCCATAAAATAATAGTCGTTTGTCAAGCTTTCAACGGTATTAAATTAATAACCTTGCAAATGAAAAAAATTAACAATGAAGAAGGTCTGACTAGGTGGGAAAAGTTACAATTATTTACTCCAATTTCGCCCAAAATACTTCGCCCGATTCCCATTTCTTAAACTTCAAATAATTTCACTCCACTGAGCTTAATTCAGAAGTGCCTTCGACCTCACTTTACCTAAAATATAACAAGAGGGATGGGCTAGTGCGAGTGATTAACTAACCTTACAAGAGGGAAAGGTTAGTTCAAGTGATTATCTAACCTAACCTTACTTTTATAACATAACAAGAAAGACCTCCCTTATCAAAAAAAAGTTAGATCCCTTATCAAAAAGTTTAGGGTGTCTTATGTAGTCTTAAGAGGTCTTGAGGAAGTCTTCCATTATGTCAAAAAGTCTTGGGGAAGTCTTAAAGACTTCCCCAAGACTTTTGTAGTGTTCTTGAAGACCTCTTCAGATCAGACTAACTTTTTTCCGTAAGGGCTAACCTAACCTTACCTAAAATATTACAAGGGGCTAACAGAAGTGATTAAGAAGTTGGAGGACTTTACCATATAATACTCTTTCTAGACTCCTTTAAACTCACAACCGCAATCTAAATTTATTATACAAGGTTTTAGTATAATATATTTACGTATTTTTATATGTATAAAACGATTTAATTATTTTTGGACGAAATATAATTATAGTTTAGAAGATAAAAAAATATTTTAAATTACCGAAAAATTACCGATTTACATTTCTATTTTGAGAAACATTAAAACTGGGCTAATTTAAAACTGCCACCTAACTTAACAGGAAACTTAACCTACATTGTGCGAAATGGGATTTTGCTAAATGGGAACAAACCGTTGCAATTGAACACTGCGGAAATGAAAAACTACGCAAAAGGAAATGCGCTTATGGGAACTGCGCAACTGGAACCTTACCATTTAAATTGGATGAAGCTAATAAACCACAATAGGTTACTAATTTTGACAGTACCAAGCAATAAGCACATGTGTGTACTCTGTAATGTCCTGGCAACCACTCATTATAGCCATGCCTCCGTGGTTACCCAGAAATATTATTATTATTCTCTTGAGTTGGTCAATGACTCTACTTTCTCTGAAACTTAATTGGAGACATTTACTATAAATGTTAAACTTCCATTCCATATGGTTTTCAAAGATTTAATTAAACTTGTCTATTGAAAATTAAACATAAAAACAACAGACTGGCTACGTGTTGCAAATCAGAAGAAATCATGAAATTGTTTAGGATTTAACGAGGATTTTGTGTCAAGAAAGTTGGAGATATATAGGTGGATTTTTAAAGAAGCAGTACATATTAAAGACAGAGGAAATTAAATTTAGATAAAGGGGCCATAAACAGTTAAGGGATTTATGTCAAAAAAAGTATATAGTAAAAATATAGGAAAAATTAAATGTGAATTTGTATCCTCTGACAGAGGACCAAGGGCCGAAAGCATCGGTATTTTTAAAAATATGTTTAAATTAACTAAATATTAGTCCAATAAGTAGCAGTTTCTTTTAAAAGCAGGGAGCCCAGTGGTCCTATAATTCCTATAGACCCTTATATTTTGTAACGTGTCCTACATTATCCTGTATTCCCTTGAAATGTCCTATAAAGACCTATAATTTCGAGTTAATACATTTTTGAATCAAAAAATATCGCTGTGCCATCAAAAACTTAAATGTTTTGCGTTAAGCAGACCCTATTAGGTAAAAGATATGTATATTGCTTTTCACAATTAGAGCTGGAACAACCGAACGGGGTGGGGAAGCTCATAGAAACTCTTAAGGGTTTCATGCGAGTTCAATATCTAAAATTCCCGTATAACTGGAAAATAAAATATCATTTTTAGAAGTTATTTTTGCTGAAATTTGCCTTGCAAAGTTGCAAAATCCTTTATTTGAGGTAATTTTAGACCTATAAAACCTAATTTTGTGTCCTATTTTGGGAAAAATAATCCTAAATTTCCTAAAAGGAATTGCACTTTATGTCTGGGCTCCCTGTAATAGACAATTTTAATAAATTAGTATATTTTAATTTATACTAATTCTAATTAATTTCTAGCTTCTGGCTTATGTAAGACCAAAAGTCTAACTTTATTCCTTAAGAGTAAACAACGCCCCGTAGCTTAATACTATCAGCAAAGGTTTTAGGTCATAGCCCATCACTTAAAAATAATCAAAAAAGTCATCACCCCTGTTTGGCTCGAGTAATTTGGATTCTTCCTCGATATTTTGATTCCGGAGAGACAGAATTTGGGTGGGACACGCTTGGCTATATTGTCTTACCAACAACTCCAAAATTTCTACAAATAGTGGCGCTTCCCATTTCGCTATTTACACCGAATGTGGCCACTAGAGTGTCTTGAATCAGAATCTGCCAGTACATTTACCTGGCCCTTTAGAAATAGTATTAAGCTAAGTATTAGTAGTGCTTAAAGAAACTGGCGGCTCTAGAGTATCTCATAAATGCCTGCTTTTCTGCAACACAATTAATCTATCTTACCAAAGGCAGATGGGAGGGATTTATAAATGTATATGGGCCCCATTAGCTCCTGCCATTGACAAGGCATATTTGGCGTGCATGAGAGGAGAGACTTTCACAGGGGCTCCTCCAGAGCCACCAGTTGCTTTAGATTAGTTGACTACCAGAGTGAAATATAGCTAGAATGTTTCTCGAAAAAAACAAGGGATCAATCGCCAGGGTCTTAACAAGTATAAACGTATAATCCACTTGGGGAAAAACACATAAAACCGGTAGTGTTCCTATGATTCGATCATGGGATTCTTTATTCCCATTTATTTTTATATTTCAGTCTGTCAAATTCAAGATACAGATTGAAGAATCTTTGCCTTTTGTACTGTAATTCTGATTTTCTTTTATAAGCTTCACTCCATCTCTCCCAAACTAACAGATTTGGCTGGATAAAAGATAGCCTCCTAGCAAAAGGGGATAGAAAGTAAAAAGGGCGCCTCTCTCTAAACTACAAGCCTTTACCTGCAGAGTTCCTGAAATATGGAGAACAAAATACTTACCCCCATTCCCCCCTATATTTTGGCCAATCACGAGGACTCTAACCTCACAGGTCCTCACTACAATATCGTTTTTTTTTTTTTTTTTCCTCTTCCGTAAGTAGTTCTCCGATTGTAGCGAACCTATCGGCCGGAAAGGTTAATATCGTCTGCTAGTTTACAGAGAAGCATTTTGCATAGGCGGTTAAACATGGAAGTCCCGACCTCGGGGAAGTGATTAGGAATTGTGTTAATTGTGTGATTGATCAATCTGGTCTAAGTAAAAATATATTAAATCTTATGGAGGCTAAAGTTACTTTGAAAAACTTAATTATTAATACGAATGGCCAGTTTAATATACTTTAGAAAACATGCAGATGATGCGCCTGGTGGCTATTCTAGCTTTTTCCATTCGTGGCCCAAGTGGATTTACCATAAGGATATTTATTTTTGGGACAAAAATATTAAAATTATAGTTTATGTTATTAAGTTTTTTATATTTATTTCTTTAAAACTGTAGATTATTAAAATATATTCACTAGAGAAACTACTTCTTGACGCTGTACTTCTTGGTTGGCGTTAGAACTATTTTTCGGCCTCTTCGCTCATATTTTAGTGCTACGGCACAAAAAGATCTTACGCCAATAAGGGGGGCTGGGAATTCAGAAGGGAGATCAGTAGTTCTCCATATTACAGGTTCTAGACTCAAAGTCCAGTAGCGCCCTTTTTACTTTCTATCCCCTTTTGCTCCTAGCCATTTTCTATGATTAGATTTACTACAATAGGCACTTCACAATTCAGCCTTAACTCATCCCTGTTGCCATTCTGGTATGCTTTTTCTTTAACTATGAAAGCTATTCACCGCCTTTTCATCCTGCCGTTTTATTGGTGGAACACCACAATAGTGACCATATTCTTAGACCATACATCACGTTGCAAGGTCCCTATTCTATATCTTTCTACGAATAACAAAAACAGTTGAATTTCTTGAAATATTCTACTTTGAATGTCTTTGCAAATTGTTAGAGATGGTCTCAACTTGTTCAGAGAAGACATCGACCGTAGCAACATCCAAATCTGTAGCTACATCCACTTCAGTAAGTTGTTTTTTTGGTTTCCTTCTAGATTTGTTGTAGCGAACACCCATCTTTGTAATGTCATCTGGGGATTGACCCATGTTATCCTGTTCATACGCATTTATCTCATTATCACTTCTGTACTTTTTTGGTTGCCTTTGTCTCTCTATTGATGCTAGCGAATTGCTTGCTGTAGAATAACAATTATTTGGAATGTTATCAGTTAAATTTGTCTTGGCACGTTTTCTCCCCATGTAAAACGAAAATAATCTACAATAATTCCTAAGCCTATGGTTTAACATCAAATGATCAAAAATAAATTTCGTCTGCTGCAAAAGTATGAGGCGCCAAAGCGGCCAAAATTAAAATTAAAAAAAAAAATCCTACCCGAAACAAAAATGTTCATAAAAAATTATTTTTTATAATAAAAAATATTTTTATAATAAAAAATATTTTTATAATAAAAAATATTTTTATAATAAAAAATATTTTTATAATAAAAAATATTTTTATAATAAAAAAAAATATTTTTATAATAAAAAAAAATATTTTTATAATAAAAAATATTTTTACAATAAAAAATATTTTTATAATAAAAAATATTTTTATAATAAAAAATATTTTTATAATAAAAAATATTTTTATAATAAAAAATATTTTTATAATAAAAAATATAAATATTTTTTAATTGACGAGCTAGGGCTGAGGCAACCTTACAGCTCCAAAATGAAAGAATGGGCACAAGAAACATGAGAATACAGTGAAAAATACAGTGGGGCACATAGGAATACAGTAAAAAATACAAAGTACAGTGTGGCACATGAAAATACGATAAAAATACGGTGAGATACACGAAATTTATGAGAAGTTAAATTTACATGGAAGAATTCTATATACACTAAAAAAAAATGCTAATTACACTAAAGAGAAAAATGCTATATACTCTAATTAAGTTTAATTGCGTTACCGCGAACATCATTAGCGGTGGTTGATTGGCGCTACTGAGAATAGAGGGCCTTTCCTCAACCTGTGTACCCCAGTCGCATCCTCTATTCAACCTCATTCCCCATCCCCAATCCGCTTTCCAAAGATTCACAGTCAAATTCTTCCACCTTAAAAACTAATATCCCATCCCTCCCCCGATGGTCGCAAACCAATTCCTTTTTATTCCCTGTAAAAACTCATAGACTCCGACGAGATAAGTTTTAACGCTACCATAAATAATATAGAAAAGGAGTTGCAGTTCCCCAGCTTTACAAGCGTAAATAACGATGTTGCTAAAACAATCGAGCACTTAAGATTCCGGCTAGGAAGATGAATGAGAGGAACGGCCACTAGTATAGCACAACCCGTCCGTGAACACAATCGAACGAGCCAGCAAACTGGCAGCCCGCATTATTGTATTAGGGGACTTTAATATACCCGACATCGACTGGCCCTCCTTCACTACGACCAAAGGGGTGCGTTCGGTTGCCAAAAGATTATTAGACACGATATCGGCCTTCAAACTACAACAGCATGTCACGAACCCCACTCGTCAGCGGGGAAATAATAAACCCTCCCTCCTGGACCTTGTCCTCACCTTCGACTGGGATGCAGTAATTGACCTCGCCCACCTTCCCCCTCTCGGGACGGGTGACCATGATGTTCTCTCCTTTTCGGTTCAACTGAGGAACGCCATTCCACAACCACCAGCCCCACCGGCTCGTTATTCGTACAATCGTGGTGACTATGATCTCTTTCGTGTGGCACTTGTGTCTATGGACTGGCACAGTGTCCAATTGGCCGATTCCTTAGAAGCTAAGGTGGACAGGTTCCTCTCCCTTGTATATGAGGCTAGGGATGCCAGTATTCCCCTGGTTCACAATACTGCCACTAAAAAGTCCGGATTACATAGAGAACCGTGGTGGTCCAGAGAAACGGAGGCTCTTATATGGGCCAAGCGCGCCGCCTTTCGGAAGTTTCGGTCATCCCCCTCTGTAGCTTCTCGTCATGAGTTTGCTAAGCACCGTAACAAGCTCATTTCCCACATCCGCTCCGCCAAATATAAATACGAAGCTTCCCTTGTGAAGGAAATACCTCAAAATCCGAAGGCACTCTACTCCCATGTGGCCCGCACTTTAAACCCCAAGAAGCCTCTGGTTGTGATTGTCGATCAAGCAGGGAAACCCTGAGGGATCCTGCGGCCATTGTTGAAACACTCAATGATTTCTTCCGTTCAGTCTTTATTGAAGAGCCCCACAAGGAGGCGGTTTACATGGGGGATTTCTTTTCCCAAATCCATGACGGTGCCCTGCCCGCTGTGGAAGATCTGTCCCCCTTGGATTTTGGCCTAACATACGTCAACGTGCGCAACTTCCTTCGGCGTTTAAAGATCCATAAGTCACCGGGACTGGATAATCTTCATCCGCGACTGTTACGGGAGGGATCGGCGATACTGGCTACCCCTCTTCTAGCTATTTTTCAGGACTCTTTGGAGTCTGGTCGCCTGCCTGCAATTTGGAAACGGGCAAATGTCACGGCAATACGCAAATCACCCAACTCCAGTGCTTTCGACACCTTCCGCGGGATTAGCCTCACTTGCCTCCCATGCAAGCAACTTGAAACCCTCGTCCGGGACACTCTAGTGTCATTCCTCACTAAGCGCTCATTCTTCTCCAATGACCAACATGGGTTTCTTCTAAAACGATCCTGTTTTACAAACCTACTCGCTACTTTGCAGGAGGTCACTCAGTGGCTCGATGAGGGAGATTCGGTTGATCTCATTTACCTCGATCTACGGAAGGCATTCGACACCGTCCCGCATTCCCTACTTATCCGAAAACTGGAGATTCTTGGTGTACCCCATATGATTGTAAACTGGATTGCAGACTTTTTGAGCGGTCGGCTACAACGCGTGGTTCTTGGGGGAGTCTGCTCTGCTTGGTCAGAAGTTACTAGCGGTGTACCTCAGGGATCGGTCCTCGGCCCTACACTGTTTGTGATCTTCATTAATGACCTTCCTCTGGTTATTCGAGATTCTCTCCTGAAACTCTTCGCAGATGAAAATAAAGTTGGCCACAGGATAGCCACTCTTACGGACGCACACTCACTCCAAGGGGACATTGATGCTCTTGAGCGTTGGGTGTCCTCCAATGGTATGAGCTTTAACTCATCCAAATCCATGGTGCTCCACTGTGGTCCAAACAACATTCAATTTAAGTACCGGCTTGGTGGCAAAGCTATCGAGGCCTCAACTGTAGTTCGGGACCTGGGAGTCATGCTCTCTGGGCGCGTTTTGGGCGAATCCCACAGTAAAGTGGCATCTGCCCGGGGAATGAAGGCCCTATACATGTTGCGGCGCTCCTTTTCGGACTTCAGCGCGAACTCCTTTCAAATATTATACCGCACGTACATCCGTCCCCACCTCGACTACTGCTCTAGTATTTGGTCGCCCCACCTGGTGAAGGACATAAACAATTTAGAACGTGTACAGCGAAAGGCAACCAAACTTGTCTATGGCCTGCGCCACCTACCTTACCCCGATCGTCTCAAGCGCCTCAACCTCCTATCTCTTGAAAATAGGCGTCTTCGCACGGACCTCGTGGAAACCTTTAAAATCATTCACTCCCTTTACGACGTAACACCTGGTCAGTTTTTTACTGTCAAATGGACCGGACGTAAGGCCCCCACTATTGTATAAAAGCGTTGTTGCGGTACGGTTCGCCGTAACTTCTTTACCCAAAGGGTGGTCAACGATTGGAACGGTCTTCCCTCTGCTATCAAGGCTAGATCGTCGGTATCTGCCTTCAAGACTCGCCTTGATAAGTTTCGTGGGTGGGACTGAAGTCGCCTGTCCCCTGTACATATGTATTTTATTGTATCTCCATTTTCTAATTTAATTCTAAATTCACCATCTTCTGTGTTTTAATAATGTTTGTATATTATGTACATATATTGTGCTCATCTATTTTTGGTATATTTTATTCCAAAGTGTACTAAATTCACTTATTTATCCTTTTTTTTTTATGTATCGTTGTTAGCGTTTGTATATTTTGTACATATATTGTGTTAATCTATTTTTCGTATTCATGTATTCCATTTCTTTGTATCGTTGTTAGTGTCCCTTTGCTTTGTCAGGGCACAATAAGTGTGTAGCTTTTTCTACCTGACTAATAAAATTATTATTATTATTATTATGTCTGAAGATGACGTAGTTTTCCTCTCTCGCTTCTGTGTCCAAAGAAGCTAACTGCGTTTTTTGGTGCGCACTCAGGTGACATACCTACATCATCTCGCATCAAATTACAGCAGGCTATATCCTAGGCGCCTTAGCTGCACCTGAATAATTTCGGATTTCCCTGGAAGAGTGGGCTTGGGGAGTGTTTTAGTCCGCTCTCTCACGGATTGTAATGGTACAAGGTCATCCTTTTATTCGCGGGTGACAAATTTCGTACAACATGAAGTTGGAGACCCTCTTTCAATAACCCTCCTTACATTTCTAAGTAAACAATTCTTAGAAATAAAGGAAAGAGTAGGTTTATACGCGCTGCCAAATTAAGGTGAACCACAGATAGTGAACCAGCTGCAGGCGAATGGTCACCAAACGTGATGATCAGCGCGCGTAAAGCGAGGCGCTCAATATCCCAATAAACTATTCGTAAGGATAACGGATAAGGTAAATATTTACGCGGTGCAAACTGTGGTGGAATCGAAACCTTATTGTAAATTGGCACCCCTGCTGAGAAAATCCATAGCTCGCTCCTTCTCTAGCAAGGAGTCATGAGTGTTACACGTAGCGTGCTCGAAAAAGGATGCGCATTAGAAAATACGTATCAGCAAAGGGGGGAAACAAAGGGGGAATTCGAGGGGGCAGACACTTGACTTTTCGTTGTACACCTGAGTTCAAATTCTCTCGAGTTCGCCTGAGTTCACCTGAGTCCACTTGAGTTCAAATTCTCTCGAGTTCGCCTGAGTTCACCTGAGTCCACTTGAGTTCACCTGAGTCCGCCTGAGTTCAGTGCAACTCCACCCGAGTTCACTAAAACTCCACCCGAGTTCACTAAAACTCCACCCGAGTTCACTAAAACTCCACCCGAGTTCACTAAAACTCCACCCGAGTTCACTAAAACTCCACCCGAGTTCACTAAAACTCCACCCGAGTTCGCCCGAGTCCACCCGAGTTCGCCCGAGTCCACCCGAGTCCACCCGAGTTCGCCCGAGTTCACCCGAGTCCACCCGAGTTCGCCCGAGTCCAGTCGATTACGGTTATACATAATATTTAAATTAACTTTAAACTTCTTTAAATAGTGAAAAGATAGGGTCACTTAGGCAGGATTTATTCGAAAATGAAAAAAGATTTTTCATGCAGTCTTTTTTGTTTGATATGTGCGATATGATAACGTAACTTCCCCGAGAGACATTTAATTTAATTTTCAACCGAATTATTTAATATTTTTGTTATAAATAGGCTAGTAGATGAGATAATAATTTATGATACGATATGAGATTTCATTTATACCGTAATTATTAACAGAGATATGACCATTTTGAGGAATCCAAGTTTTCAACGAAATTTGCAAGACTCGTGAAGGATATTTTAGGCGGTTTTAGGCTAGGGTCGCTATTCTCCGTCGCCTTGAGCCTCGTTCATACTTGAGGGAAAAATCGGTTTCAAAACCAGTACGAAACGTTTTCCGTTTTCCTTGGTTCACAGGCTGATAAGACGGTTCGCGGCCGTTCGCCTCAGTTCGACCTAAGCCAAGGCTTAGCCTCGTTTTAAAAAATGCCCAGAAATTAAATTGTTAAATTATTATCTTAAACTAATTAGTAAATCGTGTTTGTAACTCGTTGGTTAATAATTTTTTCAAAGCGGATTGAACCGAAGCGACTTGACCGAATTGCTTCCCAAACCAACACGAACTGATTTCTCACTTTGGTTTGATAACCAGTTATAGAAATCGAGGCGCAACGAAGCGCATTTAGGTCTATGTATGAACGAGGCTTTACTTACCACCTTTCCCCAACCACTCCGTGCGTTGTTGGGGTGCCTTATAAAACTTAAAACGGGCCCTGGTAAAACTTGAATAACTCTTTTGATAATTGTCGTGGAAATGAAAACTAAACCTATGATATTGGAGAGTTGTTTAATTAAGTAATAAACAGAAAGAAATTTTACGCCTTAAATGTTGGTGAAAAAATGATCAAATATAGGCTATTTTGGGAAGATAATTAAAGGTGAACGGTAATTATTAAAATTAAATTAGTTCATGGTAAAATGTCCAACGTGGTCTCAAAAACGAAACCCGAGTTAATTTTCGAAAAATGTTAGTTCATTTGACCGGAAATCATACTTAAGTAGAGGTATAAATCACGAATACTTCGTAAAATTATCATAACTCACTTAATAATAATAGTAGCGCTTAATTGAAACATTAATGCGAAAGATGAATAACCTATCTATTACCCTATTATACAAAAACGTTGTTTTGCTTCGCACTTCAAAAAAGTGCATTTATAGGTAAGAATTTCAAACCCGTGAAGGGACAGAAATTATAAATTCACGGTGAAAGAAATATGAAAGTCACAGTCTAAGAAATCATAAAGCTATAATTATTATACAAAAACGTTGTTTTGCTTCGCACTTCAAAAAAGTGCATTTAAAGGTAAGAATTTCAAACCCGTGAAGGGACAGAAATTATAAATTCACAGTGAAAGAAATATGAAAGTCACAGTCTAAGAAATCATAAAGCTATAATTATAATAATTAATATGAATAAAAAATTTACAAAAAAATGACGTATAAATTCGGCCTATCGAAACTTTTACTTATGTGGTGGACGGACGCGCACAATTAAAGATTGAAATGTATACAGAATACTGGTCGCTGACGTCTCGTCATCGCGTGATTTCGAATCATCTGATTGCCCGGTTAGATTTTATTTTGTACATGGCGATCAAGCCTTTTTCTTACTCCGTAGATTTAAACTCAATTTAAAAATTATGACCTCTCGCTTTTAAGTCTCCAGTCCTACCTCAGGATACCAGTAAGTAGGAAAATATATAATTGGTACCATGCCGCGGCATACGCGGGCATGGCAACTAAAAGGAATTTAAAGTTTTCTTAAAATTCAGTACACATGGGACCGATTTATAAAAAAAAGGAATTCCATGTGCAAGAAAAACCATTACAACTCTAACCTCCGACCTCGCGCTAGCTAGATACGCGTATCGGAAGACCTAAAAGAAAAAACACCCTACGACTGTAATTGTTCTGGGGGGGGGGGGGGAGTCTCTGCCGTATACAAATAAAAGTATTTACGAATTAAAGGGTAGGAGTCAAAGATTTTAAAGGTTATATAAGAAAATATAAATAAAGTCCGAATTTGCCGTTACATATAATATGATGACTCTTTCTTTGTTTCCATCCATGTATTCATCCACTACGCTTAGTTTAGAATAAGAACGACGAAAGCGGCATAACGATGTTATACCTCTGGAAGATTCGCTTCAATTCCGAACTCGTCAATTATAAGAGAGAAGGGTGATACCAAGGGATTACTAGCTAAAGGGATATTGGCTAATTCGAGTGATAAAATATACTAGCCTGACGTGACCTTACTAGCGTTGTTTTAATCTGCTAACTTAAAGATAACGAAAAGTGATTACCATGAACATCCACTAAGATACTAAAATATCTACTCGAGAATTAACGAGACGACCGAGACCAGAATAAACATTAAACTTTATTATTACAAGTATAATTCTCATAAATTCAAAGAGCCCTTCAAAAAAAAGCAAACGAAGTCGTAAAAACAACATCGCGTTAAAGTACATATTTGCAAAAAACTATGCCAAGTCCTCCGCACTGTTCCTAAAGAAACGTAAGTCTTCCTTTACTCTGCTGTCCAAGAGATGTACAGGATGATGGCCCCAGGCATCTATCCACTACTTGTCCTCTACTTGGCCTATCCTAATCCTTGAAGGCTAAGACATTCTAGGCGTCACCACGGAACTTCCACCTCTGCAGCAGGCTAGAGACGTTAACTTTTTTTTTACACGATGTTGAACGCATGAATGACAGAGAGAGAATGTGTTCTATCCATAGACGCAAATGACTTTTATCTCTCGAAAAACTACGTCGACTTCCCTTAAAAAACGGATTTGGCCTACTGGCGATAGGCCAACTGAAAAACGTATTTACATCCCATTGTAAGAATTGGACGACGAGTCCGAAAGTTCGTTATGTCGAACACGTGATAGTACCGAAAGTTCGAATACTCAAAAGGGGCTGACTTCGCGTCGACTGCAACTAAATCAGACTGAGACTGTTGCACTCTACTAACGTAACCTTACCTATAATATTATAAGAGGAATGGGTTAGAGCAAGTGTTTAACTAGTTGGAGGGATGACGTAGTTCTAGTGATTAACGTAACCTTACCTAAAATATTACAAGAAGGGCAAGGAAACAAAATGTCCATTCGAGGTTGTGAACTATCGATAAAGATTCCACTTGAGATTATGTACATGAAGATTACGGTCTATCAAGATTGTCTTGCATCGACATTATGTTCTGTCGAGATTGCGTCCCATCGAGATTATATCCCATCGATATTGTGTCCTATCGCGCGTGTGTCCAATTTTGTTCTTATATCCGTATCCTTTCTAGACTCCTTTAAATTCTGCAGCATCATTTAAATTTCCCGCCAACTTTTATAACTAAATCAATTTATTGTACGTCTGTCTCAGAGTCCATTTTCTAAGACATTTCAAAATCTCACCGTTATATACCATTTGGGCTAATGTATAATACCCAAGTTTGTGTACCCTGCGGCTTATAATCATTGATAAAAAAAAAATTCAATACGCACTATAAACGTTAAAAACACTGTTTTGCATTAGACTCAATACGTAGAATTCTAGGCATCGTCCTATATCTTTTAAACCAAAACATATATCGTTTGTATCTCTCGCGTTCTGCTTTATTATTTATATTTAATTAGACACAAGTTTTTTATTCAACTTCATACACCAACGTTATCTTTTTATCCGTCTTCCTATCCAACGTAATCAAAGCTACGGTTATTCAGTCTTAGTATTCAACATAATAAAAGTATAATAAAAATATAATAGAACACCCTTGTAAATCTAACACATTTCTCTCTTTCTAATGCAAACTCCCAATGAAACGCCGTCTTTCACGGTGT
This sequence comes from Odiellus spinosus, assembly GCA_963920705.1. Lineage (NCBI taxonomy): Eukaryota > Metazoa > Arthropoda > Arachnida > Opiliones > Phalangiidae > Odiellus > Odiellus spinosus. The sequence continues at coordinate 24,101,246 of OY987226.1, forward strand.
TTCAACCTTATCTACAGCTTTTGTTATCTCAGTCTTAGTATTCATCCGAAACGTATAGAAAAATATAGAGTACCCCCACGAGCCTAACACATTTTTCTCTCTCGAATGCAAACACTCAATGAAACGGACTCGCGGTCGGACGAAGAAGAAGAAGAAGAAGAAGGAGAAAACCTCAGTTATCATTGACAAAAAAGATTCCACCTCATAAGACAAATCTCCATAGACTTTTCTAATGAAATTTTGAGACACCTATAAATAAAACCGGCCAGCTGGCCTGTTTTTACTTTAGACAAAACACATCTAGTTCTGTTAATTAAGAAAGAAAAATAACGTCGAATATAGGGTTCTTTTAAAGAGTAATTAATTTTTAATGCAAATTTTGTAAATGAAATGTCTCTCGGAGAAGTTACGTTATCATATGCAAGGGAGTTCGCGAGAGTGTAAGGGAGTTCGCGAGAGTGCAAGGGAGTTCGCGAGAGTGCAAGGGAGTTCGCGAGAGTGCAAGGGAGTTCGCGAGAGTGCAAGGGAGTTTGCCTAAATCTATAATTTTTTGTCAGGAATTTCGCGAGAGTTCACCCGAGTCCGCGAGAGCTCACCCGAGTCCGCGAGAGTTCACCCGAGTCCGCGAGAGTTCACCCGAGTCCGCGAGAGTTCATCCGAGTCCGCGAGAGTTCATCCGAGTCCGCGAGAGTTCACCCGAGTCCGCGAGAGTTCACCCGAGTCCGCGAGAGTTCAAAATCATTTGTACACCTGAGTTCTTAAGTGTCTGCCCCCTCGGGGGAATTGAAAGCAGAAGCTGACTTTGAAACGACGCAAGTTATAACATGAGGTGGCCGTTCCTATCCATTCATCTTCCTAGATTCCGGTTAGCTTCCTACATTCAGAACCGGAAGTGTCTCGGTTTGCACGTAGAGATGCGCGGGTGTAGACTTAAACAAGGTGCCCCTGACTTTTTTCTCATTTTCTGAATTAAATGGCAACTCTTCTTTTTCCTCCAAGGTTAGGTACATGTAGATGTTATTTATTAATAATTGGTTTTCTCAACTTTAATGGTGTTCCTTTAATTTTATACCAGTTTCGCATGTTTTTAAACTTTTGTTTTATTTTTATATTTATCTACTGTACAAAGGTCTACAATATCCAAAGCTTTACATCCAAATAAACCAAATTAAATTATTAAATAAAACAATAAAAGATTTTGAAGAGAAAAAATACATCTTATTACATATTCTCGCCTATTTTGTGTCCTGAACCCAACGTTTCAATTTCCGTATGGTTCAGACTACATAGAGGATATTGGGAAGCGCAATTCCACGTAAACGCACTCAGAGTAGCCACTTTCTTGTAGTAAGTTCCTGCCTCATCCAAAGCATCGGGCGTGTACAACCTGTAATGTATCGTACTTAGTAGTAAAAAAATAAGAAACTTCTGTCATTAGAAAATTTTAGAGCTTCCACTAAACACTTGAAATACTCGTTACCAAGTTGTTGTGCAGACCGTAACTGTAGGATTTATTTCGGAAGTAGTTATCAAAAGGTGTTTATTAAAACCTTTTCCGTGACCAAAACCGGAAAAGGCGAAGGAATGGATTTCGAGGGTGGGTCTTGGCTATAGTCGGAAAATAGCTATACGAAATGGTTTATACGTACAAGAAAAATCTTTGCACTTTCCAGCCATAATCACCGAAATTCCACGGTCTGGACACGACTTCGCAGATAAACCTCGACAAACAAGTATCATTGTCTTGGGTGCGCATGTATTCGAAGTAGGTAGTCCACTCTTCTTCTCCTCCTTCTTTCGACGACTGCCCATTAGAGTTCCCTATGGGACCAAGAAGAGCTTCCGGCGATTCATCAGACGGTTTACGAGCGGGTCTCGAAAGTAAAACGGAGTCCGCTGACTGGTTTCCGTTAAACGCCGTAACGTTACTGTCATCGGTAGAATTTTTAACAAGAGAAGCCGTGTTAAAAGCCTCGTCAAACCAGTTCACAAAACTGTTCCATAGAACTTCGCAACAAACACTGCGATCGCAATCATTGAGAAATCCGAGAAATATGAAAATTAAAGCCATTCGACGAATCATGGTGGTACTAAAAAGGATTCTATAAAGTAAGTTGATAAATTTTAAGTTACGTGATAACAACAACCTTTACACTCGCTGTCCAATTTTAAATAACTATAAAAACATCACTTAAGACTATTTAAAGCTCTGCAATCTATTTGTTCTTTGTTTTTTTTTGTTTTTTGTTTTCGTTTTGTTGTAAAATTAGATACTCCGATTAAAAATATATCAAAACAACAAATCCATCTTAAAGGCAGCCCCGGAATAGACCAAGTGTACCTGAATGGTTGTGCATCGAGTGAGGAATGTTAACCAGTGGAGTTTATCCCACGTACGCTGATAACTTTTAGAGGCTCCAATTTCCTTCGTAGCTGAAATTTCTAGTAGTCGACTGCAATTAGTAGCCCAATTTGGGAGGATATGGAGGTTCCTTTCGTTTGTTTTCAATGCCCATTTGAGTGGGTTTTGGGGCACCTTTGAAATTTACACGTTGGCCATAGCCTACTAAATCTACCAAGCAGGCGCCACTGGACTTTGAACATGTTTTTACTGATATTTTTACAGTCGAAATTCAGACAGGGTACCTTAGTGGAACCTAGTTTACGAAACGCGGCAATGACTGTCGTAGGTCTGTATTTGCGTCGTATTTTGTTTTAACTTTCGAAGAACTAATTGCAAAGGTAAATTACAGTAATTGTCAAGCGTCGGATAAAGTAATGTGTTTAAAACTTTAATTTGAACTGTGGTATAAGATACAATCTATATTTAGGGTTACAAAATCGTCATTGTGATCATTGTGACAGAATGGTTTATTTTGAGGATTGAGTTTTCAATTGTAATAATGATTCATTCTTCAAGTTTAAAACGTAACTTTGAGTATTTGTTAATATAATCCGTCAAACCATTTTTCGAGTGTGCTGTGTGGGAAAGACATTCACGTGTTTCGTTTTTCACCAAGGCTAATAACAGTAGACAAATTAACTTCGAAATTGAATCTAGGGCAATTCGTCCGCGGGCGAAAAGAGTGTTTCATTGGTATGGAGTTCGATACACTTTTCTAATTGTTTGTATTCATATTACCAGAAATATGTCTATTTACGTTTTACATGGTATAAAATTGAATTTGGCACGAAAGATGAAATAATGCCGAGTCGAGTGCCCGACGTCGATGGAACATGAGCTGCGTTCACACTACAGACTTTGAAACCATTTTTAACCGTTTTGGAAAGGTCAAATTATAAAATTTTGGGGTCACCCGTGTAGAGCTTTGATCTAGGAACAAAATAATATGTAAAAAAATCGGTTTTAACATTCGAAACGGTTTGAAAAAGGTTCCAAAATGTCAAGTGTGAACGTAGCTATGGATTAATCAACCTCACAGGGATAATTCTCTCTGGTGCGATTTACTATACTAGTAGGGGAACATGGCTGCTAGAAATTGTATCCGGCCCCTCAATTTTAACCCCTTACAAATACGAATCCGGAAGTAGATTTTTGAAACGTTGCCATCTTGCGGCAGTTTTTGTATATTTTCAAAGCTTTGGAGATTATGTTTTTCAACTTCTCATTTCAGTCGGGATATTTTGTTCACTTTTTAAGTCTATTGGAAATTATTTGTTGTAAGTAATATTTCCATATTCATTTTAAGTTATTTATGTTTATAATCTTATTAATAATCTAAATTTAAACAGGTAAATATATTATATCAAAGAAATTGAAAGAATCCTCTTAAGCCTTTATTCATAATTTAGCTGATAGAATTATCTTTTTAATTTTTTGGCAGAGGATACCTAATACCTCGTATGTGTTAGTGAAAAACATTTCCGATCGCGGTCGCTCCACGCGCTAAAAACCCGTAACAGATTGAATAACTATACAAAAAAGAGGTTGCTTCGCACCCTTAAAAAAACTCTTTATCTAACTCGAATCAAACCCGTGAAGGGACAGAAATTATTTGTTAGAGAAAGAGCAATTTCATATCTTTAAAATTATAGTTAGTAGATTTAGTCTACTACTTCAAAGATTTTATTACTATTATATATTTTCCAAAAAACGGATAAAGACGACCTAGGACTAATGATAAATATATATACATTAAAGGAACTCCATCTTTAGCTAATTTTATTAGTGATACTGATGGAATTTAAAATAAACATCAATGGGAGAGGATGGTTAACTAGGTCGTCTTTATCCGTTTTTTGGAAAATATATAATAGTAATCAAATCTTTGAAGTAGTAGACTAAATCTACTAACTATAATTTTAAAGATATGAAATTGCTCTTTCTCTAACAAATAATTTCTGTCCCTTCACGGGTTTGATTCGAGTTAGATAAAGAGTTTTTTTAAGGGTGCGAAGCAACCTCTTTTTTGTATAATTTCTGTCCTTTTTTCTCCAAAAATATACACCTTTTCCACATTTCACTATTTTGCTTTATAGGTTTATTGAACTTTAATTCTTACTAATGCTGAATAAAAATTAAAGCGTTTAATTGAGGCTTCAATCTATTCGTAATTGTGACCCTGGTACAAATCTCGAAAGGCAGAGATTAACTAACCTAACCTTACCTAAGTTGTAAAACAGGGATGGGCTAGTTCAATTGATTAACTAACCTAAACTAATCTTACCTAAAATACTACAAGAGGAAAGGGTTAGCCCGAGTTATAGGGATTACCTAGTTGGAGGGATGGGCTATTTCCAGGGTTTAATTAACCTAATTTAACCTTAAAGATTACTTGATGGAATGGGTAACCCGAGGGATTAACTAGTTGGAACGATGGGCTAATTCGAGGAATTAACCATGGACTAATTATAGTATACTATAATTAGTCCATGAATTAACTAACCTAACCTAGCCTTACCTAAAATATTACAAATAGCCCGAGCTAAGGATTAACTAGTTGGAGGGATTGGCTAATTAGAGGGATTAACTAACCTAACCTCACCTTAAAGATTACCAGATGGACGGGGGAGGTCGAGGGATTAACTAACCTAGCCTTACCTAGACCGAGCTAGAGATTAAATTTATAATATTGAATCGCATCGACAAAAAATGAGCATGGAAAGCGAAACAATTCTTTAAAGCAGCATGAGAACATAATTCTGGAGACCAGAAGTATGTGGCCGTTTATTTAACTCGCCGACATCAATTTCCGTTTCGTATATCCTATTTAAAATTCTAAATCTTTATTTTTTATTATAATTGAGTTAGACGTGCTTTAGATACAGACTTCAATAATTGGTCAACTACTTAATAGCAACGTTATTACGTCGTTGTAATGACGAAGCTATTGGATCTAAAGCAAATCCTAGTCGCAAAACTCAAGTATTTTAAATAATAAAGTAGAGATTGAAAACGTTAAACTATAAATTTCATGTGTAATCGAGCACTTGGCAGGATATGAAGTCCAACTCGAGTGATATTTAATCCCTAGAACTCTCATTGTGAAATGTTTTTACAGTGACTTACTATATTATATTGGCCACATTTCTAGGTAAGGCGATTTACATTCAATCGCCTCGGTTTATTCGAGTACTCTACCCAAAAGATCGTGAGAAATGAGTCTCTTATCACCAAAATATAGGTGAGAAACGATTGCCTAAACAATCGAAGACGTCACCATTGCACAAACGAGAGGGCTTGCCACAATTTTAAACGCTAACGTAAACCACGCATTGGTACAGTGCATCTGTGAGTACTGAATATGCAAATCTCGTTTATATAGGCCGAGAAGAGATATATTATTAAAGTTAAAAAATCAAATGATAAGAAAATCATGCCAACTTTTTAATTACGGTGAATTAGGGTGAATATAATGGGAAACTCATGATATGACATAATAGTGAAAATTAGACGGCTGAAGAGGGCTACCCTAGTAAAAGAACCCAATAAATGCAATTTTCCGTTAACGATAAAAAAATGCCATTAAAAAAAACTTATCAACTGTTTAATAAAATCAATTTTTGTTTATCAATTTAAAGCCAATTAATAAAGCTCGGCTAGTTATATGTTTTACCCTTTTCGTCACCCATACAGGCATCTGTCTCTCTATTAACTCGAATTCGATGGATATTCATTATCATTCTACTGTTTAAGAAATAAAATTTTGTTTACCATTTTGAAGCAATTAATAAAGCTCGGCTAAGCTTATGATTTCACCCTTTGGTAACCCATTCAGGCACCTTACTTTCTATTAACTCGAATTCGATGGATATTCCTTATCATTCTACTGTTTAAGAAATAAAATTTTTGTTTATTCATTTTGAAGCAATTAGTAAAGCTCGGCTAAGCTTAAGATTTCACCCTTTTGTAACCCATTCAGGCACCTTACTTTCTATTACTTCATATACTTAATCAACATTTCATTATTGAATTCTGTGTTTAACTAGAGATACTCTTGTACCTGATCGAAGTCTTATCAAATTTTTTCAAAAGTGCCTTTGTCTGTATTAATTCGAATTCAGTGGACGGTGGGAAGTGGGAAACGACGACGACGATTTCAGTTATCAAGCGCCGCGGGTCCATTGGAAAAGACATTACGGTTTCTGATGAAATTCGAGTTTAGATAAAGGGATAAACACGAACATGTTTATCCTAATAAATAAATTGATTAATCCATGAGAGCATCGTCTCCTTTATAGTTTTTTCCCCCTTTAATATTTCACCCCCGTGTATCGGTAGCTAGAAGCTTCCGGTGTAGACAATTTTTGTCACCAGGGTGCCAATCATTTTATCAAAACGAATTATCGCTGTGAAGTTGATTAATCCATGGATGGAGCAAGTTCAAACGGTTACGCGTCTAGGGACCATTCGCGTAAAAATATTCAACCCAGGCTACAATAACATGAATTTAGGGCATAGGTTACCAACGAGCTCTATTACCTTTCACGAGACTGCTATTGCATGGTTTAGAAGAACAGTTAATTAGGGTAGGGTCACCTAATTCTGAACGCTTTTTAAGAAATCTTAGATCTCGTTTGCTATGGGTTTTTAAGCGACGAAGTTAACTATCTAATATTAAGTTTGAATAGTCGCGGACCCGTTGCCCTAGTTTTCATCATTCCATGACGCGTAAGCGGTTTTAAAGACGGCAGTAGCGGCTTCTAATTCTGAACGAATGAGTCTAATTCTGAACGCTCCTGCTTCTAAATCTGAACACCCCCTGCTTCTAATTCTGAACTATCTTATAACATGTAAAAAATAAAAAGTCCCAAAATTTGCAAAAGGAACCACTTCCGCGCCTCGAATCGAGAAACGAGTGTCACCAATCGTTTCCTTGGCCAAATTTAACAGGGTAAGGGCTGAATTAGCGCGATCGAGCCAGTATTTGCGAAGTTATCGACGATTTTAAATTTTTGCATTGCTTTGACGTAGAACTTTGCTTTGATACTTTAGACGGGGTAAGTTGCCTGGAACCAATTTGGTTAATTCCTCGATCCCCACAGGATTATCACGTGAAGTATTAGACCTTGAAGGGTGCCTATACTTCTATTTTCGAAGCGGCACCAAAATGGTTAAACTGTAAACAGCACACGCATAAATAGTGCTAAAGCTAATATCCAGTGATAGTTAGTGAACGGCTACCAACCTCCACGTGAATACAGTTCACTTCGGGAAGGTAAAATTACAAAATTCTGGTAAATGTTGTATTCCTTTATGCAACCCAATTGTGTGTTGTATTTCGACTGTTTCTTGACGTTTACTCTGGCTAGCACATAAGTAGGAACTTCCCAAATATCTCCACTAAAACTACGATTTTAACAAAAGGTTCCTACTATTTGATCTCCAAAAAAAGAGTGGAAAATTGACTTTAGTACACCAGTTTGTGAATTAAAGTTGACAAGCGACCCGACTAGATTCGGTCCTTGTCAATTAAATTGAAACATATCCCAATGCTGTTTGGACAAGATAATCCATAAATATTTGGTTAATCAGTTAATTATTAATAATAATCAGTTAATTATTAATAATAATCAGTTAATTATTCGCGATTAAATTGCATTTATCATAGACTTCCCGTGGATAATTTCAAATAAAGATAAAACAAACAGAAATTATCTTGTCCAAACCCCGACCTCTAATGCTGTCGGTTCTGCTTTTCATTTCAATGTGCTCCCATAGAATCACCGAAAACCGGCTTTTCTAATGAGAAGTTAATCTTCTAATTATATCAAAATGGTCCATATTGGAAAATTCCAACAGAATTCGACAAAAAGATCAAATAAAATAACCCGAATGCTACGAAAGTGGACCAAAATTTAAAATCGAAATGAAAAGTAAAACCTACGTCACGCGTATGTAAAAACGCCTGGGGAGATCAATTTCGCACAGTCCGAAAGCCGGTCCGAACGCCGGTCCCTGTTTCGTCGCTGTGTTAGTGACATTTCGGGGTCAATTCACTATTTTAGGGATTTTATCGTAGCTCCTTGTCTTTCCCCAGCACGATTAACAGGACGTTAGTTCAAACTAGCTAATATCGCGCAAAAAAATTAAAATCAAAGTTTATTGTACAAGAGTTTCAAATTTTAATAATTCAGTAAGGTCAATGGCATAAACCAAAAAGGTGTAAGCGAATACTTTTGACTTTCTATGGAATTTCGGTGAAATTCATCGCCATATATGTTGCTTCTGTGGTGGACGTCTCCTTGTGTTTGCCTGATTTTTTGTCCTTCTTGGTAAATGTATTTTTAACTTTACTAGCTGCATTTGACACGCCCTCTTTCATAGACTTCCAACCGGATTTAACCTTGTCTATTGGAAATCATCGTAAATAAAGTCAAGAATGTACTTTTTTAGATTAACTAATGAGAATTGGATATTGAAATATTTTTTTTTAGTCTTATACTTAAAGCGAATGACGGGTTATCCTTTACATAATAGTTCACCTTGCCATAGGCAATAGAGGCGTGGCTTATAAGCATATCAAGTCCCACTGGTAAGCCGGATTTGGTGCAGCATGATGAGACTAACTACTTGCTTTGATAGTTTATAAACCTCAAACACTTAAATATTTTTTGGGAAAGCCTTATTTCGCAGGAAGTAGATAACGCCCCGTAGCTTACTACTATCAGTTAAGGTCCAGGTAAATGCACCGGCAGATTATGATTCGAGACACTCTAGCGGCTGCACTCGGTGTAAATAGTGAAATCGGAAGCGCCACTATTTAGATAAATTCCGGAGTTCGGGGGGAGACAATATAGCCAAGCGCGGCCCACCTAAATTCCGTACCTCTTTCCTGACTCAAAATATTGAGGAAGAGTCCAAACCCCTAGAGCCAGACAGGGGTGATGACGTTTTTGGCTATTTTTAAGTGATTCGCTATAACGTAAAACTGGACCTTTGCTACGGGGTGGTGGTTACTTTTATGGAGTAAAGTGATAGAATTTTGATAAGTGATTTATTTTCAGATAGGCGAGCGTGCAATAAACCGTCATCTTTTGCGTGCACGAAACCTCATCTAAAAAAAATTGAATTGGTGACTCGAAAACTTACAAAAAAGTGTTTGCTCTATAAAAGATATAACGATTCGATTTTCAAGCAGACTCCCTAAATTTTAAATTACTTGTTTCAGAGGTGTATTATAACCCCCTTCGGGGGGAAGTATGAAAGCCCCTATACTACCAATGCTAAAAAATCACGAACAACAAGAGCCCGCTGCTGACTATCTAGACCACTAGCTCGCGCTGGACTTCTCAATGTCGCTACTCTAGTAAATGGTCTTTGTATAAACAAGACGGCTCGATTTGTGTTTAGAACTTCCTGTCTCAGGAGTCAGGCTGTCTGTTAAAATGGAGTCGAAGGTTGACTTCAGCTCGCGAGTTCCGGAAGAGTGCGTAGGGAAAATTTAGTGAGGCTCAAAATGGTGTAACTATTTTTTGGGAGTAAAGAGGTGTGTCGATCCGCCGCGATTTACGCCGGACACTTGTTGTTCGTCGATTTTGCCTACCTTTCATACTTCCCCCCGAAGGGCGTTATTATATACCTCTGCTTGTTTGGATAATTACATAATATAATTGTTTTATGACAATATTTTGAAGGCACCTTCCACTCTTGACCTTACTTTTGACACTCCCGAAGAATGATTTGGTTTTATCCATGAAACCGGGTTTTTTCGTAGTAGGTTTTCCTGTCCCTTGAGTAGTAGGTTTCACTGTCCCTTGAGTAGTAACTTCCTGGCTAATCTCAGACTGGGTTGAATTATTTTTCACCCCATCTGCAGGTATATCTTCCGCCGCCCCTGAAGTGGAAGCTAATTCCAATGTGAGGATCGCCATCGATACAATACATATCGAGTAGAAAAACAGTTTGCACATAGTCGATCTCTGCAATAGAATTTGACAGATTAGATTTGGTTTTAAAGAGAGCTTTGAATATACAATGTTCGAAATCAAAGATTATAAAAGGATTTGTTAACTTTTATTCCAGAGAGAATAAATATATTCGCACTGTACGGGCGAACCAGCCTTAAAATTCGTTGAGATCCTGAATTTCTTCGCATTGAAGTGTCTGCGACCAATGAGCAAAGGCCCGTTGATAAGGGGAAATCTCCGTGAGACTTCCAATAACATTCGATTGGTCGCTGACCCTTATAGGCGAAGAATTCAGAATCTCCACGAATTCAGCTAAGTATATTTTCCGGGATGTGCAGCTATCTCTGCCTTCCATTGTAGTTTGCCAGATTTTTTAAATAGTTAGGGATCTAGTGGGGCAGTTCGCTGGCATCTCTAACGGCCATCAAGCCAATTATCGTAGCTGCGCAGGCGCGTTAGCGGTATAGATGGTATCATGGTGGAAAGTAAGAGCGCACCACCGAAATGTACTAGTACCACCTCTATCGGCAATAACAGTTACTAATGGCATAGGGAGCACGTCGCGTGTCCAGGGTGAAACCCTTTCTTAGTCTATGGTTTTAAACTGATTTCTAGTTTAATCATTTTTTTTTTTTTTTTTTTTTGCAAAAAACCTTTCTGGTATCTTAGGGTTATTTAAACTATAAGGAATCAATACACAAAACCAATCATTATTAGGTTGCATTCTCCCTTTAAAAAAAGAATGAAGCTCATAAAAGGGCTGAATTAAGTCCTGTGGTATTTGCACCTACCATTAATTGGCACCCCAATATGGGATATTTGATTACCACTCAGTGGAAAACTTCAGACTAAAGCGCCCCATTTGGCTGGCACTCGGCAGCGACGCACTATTCCCTATTCATCCGGCCCCGAATTTAAAAGTTTTAATCAATTTTGTAAACTCAAAACCGACCTTATTCACTAGGAAATATTTCACAAACAAATAATAAGTTAAATTAATTTTTAAACTTCGTCGGGATACAGATCCTTATTAATTCCGGAAATTTAAATTATCGCCACATGCGATGTTCTGGACATTTAGCAAACGGACCTGTCTTAAAGGCCCTATCTGCTCTGAAATTTTCCCCTTTATAAATCTGTTCCATTATGTACATAGCTTAGCGTTGACTGTGCAACTCGCTACGGTCAACGTCGTCTGCAAAGCTAGAAAAGAAGGCCACTTTAAAGGGGGTTTAAAAATCGCAGATATGCCTAGTCCCTTAAACCCGAATTTAAGAGCGTCTGAAATAGGCCACCTTCTCTCCTGTTTTTTGAACTCACACCGATATAAGTTTGCTATATTAATTTTAAAGATAAGTAATCATTACAAAATCTCTTGATGTCTGGCTTCATTAACCCTCTAATTTAGGGTATAAAATTTTATGAGACTACTGGCGCATGGCGAAGGTACAATTTCAATTAGCACTAATACTATTGAGATTGAGTCAGAAAAATGCAAGTTTCGATAAAGGAGCATTGATGTTACCTTTAAGAATTTAATAAATAGAACAGAAATATTTTACACGAGAATGCGTACCTTTGCCTTTTTTCGGACGTGTGGATTGACGAGAAAGATTAGCAAAAACTCGGAGATACTTTTCGCTTTGAGATATTTTCCACTGAATAAATATTCTTGTAAATCATATTTGAACAGAAGGAACAAAATTACAAGTGTAATTTGACAAACGGTTTTAAATTCTCGTACCATGTAAAAACACTATCGTTACCACTACGGTGGCTTCTAGTAATTGGCCACTAATGACGTGAAATAACTATATCTACCCTATATATCAAAAAATGCCTTGGCCATCAAAGACCCAGAAGGACCTGTTATGATATGAGCTGGCTGAAGAGTCAGATATTATATTAAAAATGTCTTTATGAACAAAGATCCATCTATGAATTAAGAGTGTTAAGGGATAATGAAATCTAATAACAAGTGAATTTTAATCGATTCTTTATCGTTTAAATAGGCCTAATCTACCAATGAAAACATTTACAAACAAATATTAAACTAGAGATGAATATACCGAATTGCTGGTTATCCACTGTTTCTAGTTATATGACTCTAATGAACGCGTTTTTTTATTCAGATTTAATTATTAAGATTTATGTTGATTGTTTATTGGCCTACGAAAAACTATGGTCTTCGTAGTATATCCCATAAATAAAGCTATGATCAGGTTATACCCTTTATGTATCAGATAGAGAATAAATTCCTTTGGTTTAAGAACAAAGGATATCCCTAAAATGGAGGTGAAATAAAAGGGGTGCTTGTGCCATTCTAGTAATGCCTCTACAAAAGGGAAACCTTCTATTCCTCTGCTTGAACGGCTGGAATAGGCTTAGCCAGCTTTTCACAAGCACCCGAATAAGACTTCAGCGAATTTTTGCACAATTGGCCGTATTACGCTAAGCGGACTTTGAGAGAATGGCCATAGTAGGCATAGGGGCCATGCTTGAACGATCAGAGTATGCTTAACGGTGTTTCGCGAAAACTCGGAGTATGTTTAAAGGACCGGACTATTCATACAGGGCGTTGCAGGATGAGGCTTACCGCCTTTTTGCCCGAGCCGGGAGCAGCAGGATGATTCTTGTCTGTCCTGAATGAAGCCAAGTCGAATGAGAATTAGAGGGATTTTCGAAAATGGCCTGATCAGGCTTATCGGACCTTGCCAAATTAATCAAGTAGTTGAGGCAACAAGTTTGACGTAATTTAAATCCAGCGTAACTAGTTTTTAATATGTAAATAGTCATTCCATTGCCAAGTGTCCGTATTAGAAAGTGTATTATATTTTTAATTCTTATCCATGGCTTAATAATATGTGTCTAATAATATGTGTTTCTTATTAATTTTATATTTATTATTATAAGAAATTATATATTTAAGGCTGTTTAACTAATTTCCTTTACTGCCCTTTGTGACTTAACACTGACAACTTCGGCAAAAAGCTGCCAGAGGGAAAGAAAACAAATAAAATTAAATGTGGGAATTTACTCTACAGTTTTCGAGTACAGAGGCGGTTTTGCTGATTTACTCAGGCGTCTACAGTCATAAACAGTTTGAAATTTCTAAATAAACTAAAATTCGACTTCGTATTATACCCTTGCTTTCCAAGATATGAATTATATTTATTCTATTTGGACACGTTCTGAAATTTCAACCTGTTTCTAGATGCAGCAAGTTTCAAGCTGTTCAAACGTAAGATCATTACCTCTATCATTTCATTATTTTGTTAGCTTGTGGAACTCATTTCAGCTACGGTCTTCGTCAATACGCAATGGCCATCTTTCATTTCTTAGTATTAATTATGGCTTTTGGTTTTTCCCTCGTAATCACGGAGGAAAAAGGCCCAACTTCGAGAGAAATATTTTGTAGTAAATAGTGATTTACTTATCTAATTGGCATTTAAAAATTGGCCAATGAATTAACATTGAAACTATGCCAGCAATCGAACTTTACCACCCTTATCAGTAAATGACGCGGTTTTCGAGACAGATGGTATAGTTCGATTGATACTGATGTCTCGATGTTAGTTTTTTCCAGACCCACCTACGTGGCAAATAGGCATTTACTTAAGTAAACGCTTTGCATTGTTGTAGGTTTCATAAGCGACGAAAAAAACTTGGAAAAAATTGTCAAGTGTGTGAAGACATCTATGCCAGAGGAAGTATGTATAATATGTTCCATATTTTTAACTGTTTAACAACTTTGAGGCATTTAGCCTATTTATTGTCTAAAACGCTCGTGTAAAACCTACTGAAGCGATTTGTGCACGTGTTACGTTTAACTTACGTAAGAGAAAGCTTGGTTTTCACTTGGCGTAAATCACGTCCTTATTGACCAACGCCATCGCTGGACCGAAATTTGGCCTTAGTTTCGAAAAATGTTTGGCGAATATTTCCCGCGAATGACGCTTAATGAAAATTCTATAACGCCGGGGTAGGGAGGGGGGGTTAATTTCAGACTTAAAACCAAAATCTGGCGTTTTTATGTCAAACTGCAACGTTGGTTTTTCGGTCAAATGAAATCTGATGAAATCAAAGATTCTAGAACGTTTTTCTGTAAAGAGCTCTTCCGACCCAATATTATTGACTCAATCAGGGCATAACGTATAGGACCTTGGCAGATCGACAGGAAAACCCACTTATACATTTTTTTCTATTAGATAATGAAAATGAAGATGGATTGCATGAAAGATGTAGGAGAACAAAATACACCAAGGAAGGAATTCCTTGTTAAAAAATGTAAAGATGAACACAAAGATTTGTCTGATAAGGTGAGATTTTAGACCATGTGATTTCAAACCCACATTGCGCGTTTATGAATATGAAATAGGTTCTGAGAGTTATATGATTAAAAAAACAAATCAATTGTATACGGGATTATATTGGAGATTTTGTCTCATGGTATAATATTTATTTTCACGAGACATTTCCAGCCTAGCCTCTTTTTCAATACATCCTTGTATGAAACGGAAGGAAAAAGCCACAGCTCGAAATGCCACGAGATAAAATCTCCATTATCAACTTTTTTATCCTTATAAGAAAGATAATTATACTGTATGGCAGTGACCGTCACAGAACATTAATGCATTGCGTGTTTTTGTTTAATCTTACAGTATGAACAGTGTTCACTCAGCGCTTTCCAGGTATTTTAAAACACAATTTTTCTAAAAAAAATCGTATTTTTAACTTGAAATAAGGATAGTACCACCATAGACTAAGAAAGGGTTTCTTAGTCTGTGGTACCACATTGCTTTGGGGACGTTAGTTTCCACATCTAAGGAATATTACTTCAAGAATAAAGAAAACGTATGGTTATATAACCCTTAAAATCTCTGGTTAGGCACGTTTTTGCTGTTTAAATTAATTTCTAAAGTTTTGTTAGGTTTTAATGTAAGTGAAGTATAAAACCGAACCAATCACATGAACCCAACTGCTCCTACCTTCAACGGTAAGATACATAAACACAATTTATTGTGAAGGCGTCGCTATCGACATCTGAGGACGTTTTCAACAAACTCTATCGAAACAGCGCCTTTGAAAGATGATATAATATGATAACCCCCGAATTTATACTTACATTCAAACGTTAGAAATAAATTTAAACATCAACGTCTAATAATTGTATTGGAAATTCTCGATTACGTTTTTGGCATGGTGATACCGAAAATAAATTCATAAGTTGTTCCATTTTTAGCTCCGAGTTTCCTTTTAAAGGTTCTTCCTATCCAGCGCACGATTTGAAAGCCCATCGTTTCAGCTTTGAACGATAAGCTTGAGATGTGTACCATTGTCATAAATTTCTCAATATCTTAGCCATTAATATCTATATGAACTAGCGAATCTTTTGGGAAAGAAACCTATTTTCTTCTTCTTCTAAGTGTCCACTGCGCAAAGAACATATTTTCGCTCCAAAGAAATTTTTTACCAGATCGTGGTACTATCCCCGTAAGTTAAAAATTTTAACTGTAATTTCATCAACCTTTTCATGACTTTAGCTCATAGGTGAACCAAAGCTTAGAAATTTACTTCGTCCATTTTATGTAAGTATATTTTAACATCGGAATATGATTGTCTACGCTCTGCCCAAATTTTGACACTAGACAAAATGACTATACGTTAAATCGAGAATATATTTAACACGAGAATATTGAAGCGTACGCTATAGCTCCAGTATGATGCTAGTCACAAACGGGAGGAGCTTGGGCATTTTGGATACTCTGAGCATAATGAGAAAATTGTTAGACACTGTAACATATAGGGGAAATACAAAACTGGGAATCAAAAGCATCCTCTACTCATCCTAATTCTCTACATTCGTCCATCTTTCTATTCATCTTTTACTTAAAGGGAGAATGAAAGGTCGAAACAACTTATTTTAAATCAATAAAGAATGCTAATATAATGAGAAAAACAATAATATAACTCACCAAAAATATTTCGTTATTTTATAATCAATTTCCAAAGTTCCGAAACTTGAAGATGCTAAGCCTTGGCTGCCTAGCTCGAACACGACCTGTATTTTTTTAAAATTCGCATAATAACTAGTAGCCAATCACGAGCGAGTACGCGTATTTTAAAAATAAGTGTACTCGCTCGTGATTGGCTACTAGTTATTATGCAAATTTTAAAAAAATACAGGTCGTGTTCGCCGATTTCACCGAGCTAGGCAGCCAAGTATTAGCATCTTCAAGTTTCGGAACTTTGGAAATTGATTATAAAATAACGAAATATTTTTGGTGAGTTATATTATTGTTTTTCTCATTATTTTAGCATTCTTTATCGATTTAAAATAAGTTGTTTCGGCCTTACATACTCCCTTTAAAGTAAGGTTATGTTAGGTTAACGTCGTCGGGGAGGTAAAATTTTGGCTTCCCAACTTGTTTATCGTTCATTTCCTCCGCCTGTGGTACCTTTCCTACCTTTTAGTATGGATTTACTTTAAATCGCAAAATATATTATTTCGACTCGCTGAAATAGGTTTAACTATAATACATGTATATCTAAATTTATTGGTTTTTGCAGGAATGCCTAGACAACTAAACTTGGATACGAAGGCAAAGGCCAATAATCTTTATCGATTTATAACATTTGTCAATAAAAATAATTTTGGTTTAAAATTACAAGATCTTGAATACCGGAATAAAATTATTTTACAACATTCGCAGTTTAAATTGTGGATCGAAAAGTGACCTTGTCACCCATTTCTCATGAAAATCAATTGGAATTTGAGAAGAATTTTCATAAAAAACAAAAATCTTCGTTTATGAAATTTTTGGCAAAAAAACATTAACGAATTTCTACGTGACTAAATTACTGTAGAACCAACAGATGATTTTCGTTAGTTCCGGAACGTTCTATCGTACTTTTTTGCGATCTCTCTCTCTTGATAATACCAAGTACCATAAGTCTATTAATTAAGTATTTAAAAGTTAGTTAATCTCTGTCTTTCGAGATTATGTACCAGACTCATAACAATGTACAGTGGTACGGGGTAGGCTATAGCCCGAAGGGGCAGACACTCGCGAACTCAGGTGTACAAAATTTTTGAACTCGATGCACTGTCAAAGCTGAACTCAGGTGTACAGCGAATTCAAGAGTGTCGGGTACCATCACAATAGCCTAAGTGTAATTTCAAGGGTCCCAAAAACCCACTTAAAGTGGGCCGAAAATTACTGTAAAGCACAAAATAGTCAGCTGTGACCCCTACTATGATCTAAAAAGATAAAAGTTAAAAGATATAAAAGCTAAAAGTTCAACTGAAATTAGAAGAGCTAATATATTTTTGTTTTTAATTTTTATGTAATAAATATGGTAATATCACAAGTAAATCATCCCCAAGTCTACAAGACGACATACTACGGGTTACAATGATGAAGGTCCGATTTCCTCAGTCAATGATTCCACCCAAAGTATTCCAAATTTCTACAGAAGAGCGGTATGGCCCAGTATTGCTGGTAGAGTAAATTCTTAGAACCCGGTAGGGTTCTATGTTATGGGCTGATCATCATCTGTAATGCTATTTTGATTTCCTTAAAAAAATGGACCTTTAGCCAATCAGAACGCTCCATTTCCCCATTGAAATAACATTAAAATCGACTCTTTCGAGGACATGTCCTGTGCATCGCAGAACTAAAAGAGGAATTATTTGTTACGGTTAAAATCAATTTTAAGTGGTAGAGCAAGGTTCGAATGTGTGCCTTTTCCAAGTTTCATTTAAAAATATTAAGTCTAAGTGTTTTAAAATTAATTCTGAAGTTGACCCTTTTTTTGGTACTTAGCTGGTTTCGCGCATGGCCAAATTCGTAATGTTATTCTATGGGATTTGGTTTTTTGAAAGTGGCTTACCTTTCAGATTTATTTTCTAATACTTCCGGATATTTTTCAGACTTTGTTTTTCCGTGTGGTATGAATTAAGTTTCGAGCTTTATTTTAAGACTAATTTCATAATTTTACACCGATTAGTTGGCCCACAATCTATTTATGAAAACGGACGAAAAAGTAAGGCGGAGAAATAGATTCGCCAAAAACCTAAGCCTAATTTGACAAATTAGGCTTAGGTTTTATATGGCCATAGCCTCCTCGATCACGCGCTTCGGCTGCGCTCGCGCTATAGAAGCCCCGGCAATCGGCCGAAAATCGCGAATAAATGAATTCTCGAGATTTACAAAATGACACCAAACTGATGCACGTCTCAAAGGGGGGAAACTGACCAAATTTGAAGGGTTTTGCCCTTTTCAGGACTTTAATGATTTTTAAAAGCCACAATTAAATTATATGTTTTGCAAATTAGTTTATTTTATCTCCCTAACCAAGTTTCATAATTTTAGGGTAA
Source organism: Odiellus spinosus (assembly GCA_963920705.1). Lineage (NCBI taxonomy): Eukaryota > Metazoa > Arthropoda > Arachnida > Opiliones > Phalangiidae > Odiellus > Odiellus spinosus. Next base: position 24,119,997 of record OY987226.1, read on the forward strand.
GAAGTTTTTAAGTTAAAAAATAATTATCAACTTAAGTTGGTAGCGTGTGCAAAGCTTTATCACATATAATTTGTTGTGAAATTTTTATTCAAGTTTTAAAACGATAATGATACAGTGCTAAATTAGGTGATACACTTTTAAGAACCAATAATTAAAAATTTAAAAGAACAATTTTATGCGTGGAAATTGATTTATTCGTCATGTTTATTCAAACCAGTTTCAAAAATAATAAAGTCCTACTTAATCCCAATGCAAGAATGGACTACTTAGGCGAAAAAAAAATCTTTAATTGAATATCTTTAATTGCAATATATTTTGTTAAGATGACTTACAACAATTTATGTATGGAGAAACCGTTAGAAATGAGGAAAATTGAAGGTTCACACTTTATGAACTTTTCTAGAAAGGGGTTTGTAAACGAGTGTTTTAACTTTTTCGTACCGGGCTGAAGTATTTCTCGATACGTTATTAATTAATATAGGGACTAATTTTTCGCAAATGAGTTGTTTTGGAGTAGAGTAGTATATTGCCATAGAATAACATCAAATCAGAGGGTGAAATTAGATTATAAGTTTATAAATAGTATCTATCGTGTCTACAGTACTGGTGTAAATTGATCAAGGCTTGAGATTTAAAAATAAACCCGCGCAATAGGTGAAAACCGCAAAAAGCTCCGTCCGGAGAGAAAAATAATAGGTTCGCTAGTTTCAACAATTATTGACACAAAATCTGTAATTCTCAAAGGCTCGGAATTAATTTGTAAATTATCCGTACATACTTAATTAGATGTGGTTAAAAAATCAGGAAGCTGGAGCGTAAATTTAAAACTTTAGACAAGAATTTGTATCTCGCCACGACTTTCCCCCCCTACATTTTAGTGCTTTTTCGCGCCGTCTTTTGGTGTCATTTTAATTTTCCATTTATTCTCTCAAACACATGTTAATTTTTTTCTTTGCCGGGGCTTCTATAGCGCGAGCGCAGCCGAAGCGCGTGATCGAGGAGGCTATGATATGGCTTTTTAAAATCACGTGCAGGAGGACTCGCGGAGGAGCGCCCTTGATTTGGAGGCTATGGGTATTGAACTCTGACTTAATTTCTCCTTCTTCATATTTTTGCCGTTTATGAAATTAGTCTAAAACTAAAGCCCGTAAAATATCTGGAATCATTAGAAAATAAATCTGAAAGGTAAGTCTCTTACAAAAAATCTAAATCCCATAGAATTACATTAATTTTCAATTTCTCCGCCTTTTTTTTTTTTTGCCGTTTTTATGAATAGACTGTGGCCAAACTAATCGGTGTAAAATTATGAAATTAGTCTTAAAATAAAGCCCGAAAAATATCTGGAATCATTAGAAAATAAATCTGAAAGGGAAGTCTCGTACAAAAAAATCTAAATCCCATAGAATAACATTAAGTTTCAATTTCTCCGCCTTAAAACTTAAAAGTACTCTCCTTTTTAAAAATGTGAAAGTGCGAACGACTTGGCATTTCGAACGGCAATAAGGAAGGTATTAACATCCAAAATAATGAAAAAAAAAAAATTAAATTTAGTTTAAAGGGTAATGGGAAAAATATGAAGATTTCGCTGCGGCTGTCGGAGGTATTAACATAAAAGAAGATGAAAAAATTATTTTAAATTTGGTTTAAGGGCAATGGGGAAAATGTAGAGATTTGACTGAATCAAGTGCGGCTGCCGCAGCTATTATCATCAAAAATGATGAAAAAATAAATTTTAGTTGGGATTAAAGGGCACTGGTAAAAATGTAGAGATTTGACTGGAATCAAGTGCGGCTGCCGGAGGTATTAACATCAAAAATTTTGAAAAAATTAATTTTAATTGGGATTAAAGGGCACTGGTAAAAATGTAGAGATTTGACTGGAATCAAGTGCGGCTGCCGGAGGTATTAATATCAAAAATTATGAAAAAATTAATTTTAATTGGGATTAAAGGGCACTGGTAAAAATGTAGAGATTTGACTGGAATCAAGTGCGGCTGCCGGAGGTATTAACATCAAAAATTATGAAAAAATTAATTTTAATTGGGATTAAAGGGCACTGGTAAAAATGTAGAAATTTGACTGGAATCAAGTGCGGCTGCCGGAGGTATTAACATCAAAAATTATGAAAAAATTAATTTTAATTGGGATTAAAGGGCACTGGTAAAAATGTAGAAATTTGACTGGAATCAAGTGCGGCTGCCCCAGCTATTAACATCAAAAATTATGAAAAAAATTAATTTTAATTGGGATTAAAGGGCACTGGTAAAAATGTAGAGATTTGACTGGAATCAAGTGCGGCTGCCGGAGGTATTAACATCAAAAATTATGAAAAAATTAATTTTAATTGGGATTAAAGGGCACTGGTAAAAATGTAGAGATTTGACTGGAATCAAGTGCGGCTGCCGGAGGTATTAACATCAAAAATTATGAAAAAATTAATTTTAATTGGGATTAAAGGGCACTGGTAAAAATGTAGAAATTTGACTGGAATCAAGTGCGGCTGCCCCAGCTATTAACATCAAAAATTATGAAAAAAATTAATTTTAATTGGGATTAAAGGGCACTGGTAAAAATGTAGAGATTTGACTGGAATCAAGTGCGGCTGTCGGAGGTATTAACATCTAAAATTATGAAAAAATTAATTTTAATTGGGATTAAAGGGCACTGCTAAAAATATAGAGATTTGACTGGAATCAAGTGCGGCTGTCGGAGGTATTAACATCTAAAATTATGAAAAAATTAATTTTAATTGGGATTAAAGGGCACTGGTAAAAATGTAGAGATTTGACTGAATCAAGTGCGGCTGCCCGAGCTATTAACATCAAAAATAATGAAAATATTAATTATAATTGGGATTAAAGGGCAATGGTAAAAATGTAGAGATTTGACTGAATCAAGTGCCGCTGCCCGAGCTATTAACATCAAAAATAATGAAAAAATTAATTTTAATTGGGATTAAAGGGCAATGGTAAAAATGTAGAGATCTGACTGTTTCAAGTGCTGCCCCAGCTATTAACATCAAAAATTATGAAAAAATTTATTTTAATTGGGATTAAAGGGCACTGGTAAAAATGTAGAGATCTGACTGAATCAAGTGAGGCTGCCCCAGCTATTAAAATCAAAAATTGTGAAAAAATTTATTTTAATTGGGTTTAAAGGGCAATGGTAAAAATGTAGAGATCTGACTGAATCAAGTGCGGCTGTCGCAGCTATTAACATCAAAAATTGTGAAAAAATTAATTTTAATTGGGTTTTAAGGGCAATGGTAAAAATGTAGAGATCCGACTGAATCAAGTGCGGCTGCCCCAGCTATTAAAATCAAAAATTATGAAAAAATTAATTTTAACTGGGTTTAAAGGGCAATGATAAAAATGAAGAAATTTGACTAAATCAAGTGCAGTTGCCGCAGCTATTAACATCAAAAATTATGAAAAAATTAATTTTAATTGGGTTTAAAGGACAATGGTAAAAATTTAGAGATCCGACTGAATCAAGTGCGGCTGCCCCAGCTATTAACATCAAAAATAATGAAAATTTTTATTTTAATTGGGTTTAAAGGGCAATGTTAAAAATGTAGAGATTTGACTGAATCACTTTTTAAAGGGCTAGTCTTTTAATATAGAAGTTAACACTTTCGTGTTAGACTGAAGTGACAGATATTATATCAAAAATGTCTTTGCGAACAAAGACCCAGAAGGACATGTTATGGCCTTGAATGTCTGAAGTGACAGATATTTAATTTTCTTTTAAAACATTAAATTTAAATACAATTAAATTTTCTTTTAAAACATTAAATTTAAATACAATTAAATTTTCTTTTAAAACATGAAATTTAAATATAATTAGATTTTCTTTTAAAACGAAATTTAAATATAATCACAATCTGGCACGATTTAGAGTTTCAAATTTCAAATCAACTGATTTTATTCACTCGGAAATATTTAAGAAAAAACATAACAGACGATTTTCTCCCATTGACGCTTAACATTAAATTTCGCTTAATTATTTTTCAGGGATTACGTGTCAAACAAAACGAAACTTTTCGTTCGATAGAAAAATTTACTTAATTTTGCTTTGGCTTTAGGCGTAGAATCAAAGTTCTATGATCTGATCTCATACCTTAATTGGATAATGTTTTCTATGGATAATGTTTTTTTATAACTCCTCGACTTTAGTTCATGTTAGCTTATGAATGCTTATACAAGGAATTTAAAGGGAATAAAAATTCCCCATATTTTAATTTTTAATCTAGGTTGCAAACGAACAAACCTAATTCATGGATAATGTTTTATTACAACTCCTCGACTTTAGTCGAGGCAATTCGTTCATGTTAGCTTATGAATGCTTATACAAGGAATTTAAAGGGAAAAAAATTCCCCATATTTAAATTTTTAATCTAGGTTGCAAACGAACAAACCTAATCCATGGATAATGTTTTATTACAACTCCTCGACTTTAGTCGAGGCAATTCGTTCATGTTAGCTTATGAATGCTTATACAAGGAATTTAAAAGGAATAAAAATTCCCCATATTTTAATTTAGGTTGCGAACGAAAAAACCTAATCCATGGATAATGTTTTATTATAACTCCTAATAACTAATTAGTGGTCCCTTATGGAAATCATCATTTAAATTGTACGGTTTTAATGAAAAGAAAAATGAAAGTATTACAATTTATTTAAAAACCTTATCCGCTCTAAAATTCGTCTCTTTGAAGTTCTCTTCCCTCGCGCGCGCAATATAGCTTTGAAAGTACAAATTGTTATGGTTTGCGTCGTTTGCTAAGTTAGAAAAGAAGGTGACTTTAAACGGGCTTTAAAAAACACATTTCCCTTTATCATATACCCATTCCAATAAACCGGCGAGTATTTTTAACGATCCGTTCAATTGCGAGTCGTGGAAATTCGGGTTAAATTAAGAAAACAAAAAGTGGACTCGCGTTATACTGAAAAATAACAGTTCAATACACGTTTTCCCTGAAAAATAATTAAGCGAAATTTAATGTTAAGCGTCAATGGGAGAAAATCGTCTGTTATGTTTTTTCTTAAATATTTCCGAGTGAATAAAATCAGTTGTTTTGAAATTTGAAACTCTAAATCGTGCCAGATTGTGATTATATTTAAATTTCGTTTTAAAAGAAAATCAAATTATATTTAAATTTCATGTTTTAAAAGAAAATTTAATTGTATTTAAATTTAATGTTTTAAAAGAAAATTTAATTGTATTTAAATTTAATGTTTTAAAAGAAAATTAAATATCTGTCACTTCAGACATTCAAGGCCATAACATGTCCTTCTGGGTCTTTGTTCGCAAAGACATTTTTGATATATCAAACTTGAACTGGCGACGCCCCGGCGAGGGCCTCTTTCGTTTCGCGAGAGAGAGGGGAAAGCCGAGTTTCTTAGTTACATTTCCTACCCCCCTTAACGATTCTACAGACGACCCGCGAAGTCGCGAACGAACTTCAACGAAGGCAAAATAATTAGCACCGCCTACTTAGTTCCTATCTTAACCGCTAGAGAGGGCAATTTCGACTTCTGTTTCTCGGCCGTTTTACAATTTTGAGATTTTTCCTCTCTCCCCGCGCGAAAGTTGTGACGACACAACTCTCAGACCTTCAGTTCATTCGTTATATGCCCGGTTGTAGACTTGAAGCATGATTTACCTGTGGTAATATAAACCTTCACAAAACCACGGATGAATAATTATTCGTGTTCCGGACATATCATTGTCATTTCAACGAAGTTGCAGAACCGCAAGATGTCCGAGAAACACCGTCCAACCCCTCAAGGAGAGTCAGCTGACAATAATCAGGGAAGGACTCGGGCATAACTAGATAACCTACTAACCTACTAAACTCTTCAGAAAAAGCGTAATAAGCCGGTTTAAGCAAATGTAACCGAGGTTTATTGAACTGAAAAGGCAATGTTAACCTCGGCTAAAGTTGATTAAACCGGCTAATTACGCCTCGTCTAAAGAGCTAGGTAACCCAAACTAACCTAACCTATCCAAACTTAAATTTTACTCTCGCAATTTTTGTTATACAACTACACCGTGGGCAGAGAACTCTGAAAAAAGTTAATTTTGAAAATCGATGATGAGCTATTTTCAAGATCAAAGATCAAGAAAAAATTTACTTTTGGAAATCGATGATGAGCTATTTTCAAGGTCAAAGGTCAAGTGTTTAAAAATCACTCTTTTTCATTGTTAATCTTGAGACAGTTTAAAACGAAAACCTTTTTCGAAAACACCTCTCCATTACCATTTGAGTGTTTTTATCTCAACTAGTAGCTGAAAAAAACAGAGGTTACTGTTGGGGGCCAAGGTCAAATCTCCAAAAAGTGACAATACATATCTCCAAAACTACTAAAACGGATCTTCTTCAAAATTGAAAATACGAGTTCTACGGTCCAAAAATATTATTAATAAATAAACATTTAAACACTACAAATTACTTTGATCATCCTGTTTTTTTTTTTTTTTTTTTTTTTTTTTTCCTTTAGATCTAAATCTTGAATAAACGCATTAATTTTTAAGGTATAGCGTATATAGGTGTCTTTTCCAACTTGTTTCCACGGTCAATATTTACGTGAAGTTGATTTTCCGTGTTAAAATGACGATTTAGTCGGCTGTCAAGAGTAACATATATAGGTGTCACTTCGAATTTGTTTCCACGGTCAATATTTACGTGAAGTTGATTTTCCGTTACATTGCTGTTTTAGTCGGCAATCATTCAAGTCTGACTCGTAGCGCAACTGCAGGGACGGAAATAAGACTTTTTCTTGTAGAGCAATCCGAGAACGAAATATTTATTAGAATCTGCGATTAGAACATATACATTTGGAAGCTAATGCCAAATTAATTGAACAATTGATAACAGATTCATCCTCTAAAATGAAAAAATCTATCACATAACATGTTTTGAAGTTTATGAGACAATGTCCAATGATCAAGACTTATTTCCGTCCCTATAGTTTAGTATCCAGTATATAAAACTTCGTCCGCACGTTACCGTGAAATTAATCTACCAATCTTATAACATTGATGTCTTGAATATCACGTATATTTGAACGACGAAACTTATTTGTCGTGAATTCTAGTTTATCTCTTTCAATTTATAGCTAAAAACATTTAGTTTTAAGCGAGATGTGAAATGAATTTCCGAAACATTTCATTTCAATTTATGCAAATTATTACAATTGTATGATTTATTTTAATTTTATTTAGTATACATCTTTATTTCTTTAACAATAACAACTAGATACATTTATATTTATTAACACTCTCAAATTAATTCAACCAACATTTTAATAGCTGATCTAAATTTATATAAATGTTAATAAATTATCTCTAGATTTTTACGTTTTTACCCATGCCTATTTACTACTCCAGTTCCGGATACCTACTCCTAGTCTAGAAGGTTCCCGATCCCGAAATATCCGGAAGCAGATAACATTAGTGTCGTGAATTACATCAGGACGGGTCAGTTAACGGTCGCTTAAGGTCTATAATTTTTAATTGATATCGTAAAAAAACGTGGTGATAATGATTTAATCTACGTTTTATTTAACTCGTGAATAGTTCTACTATCTTCGTCTGTCATTATTTTGCGCCCTTTGGATATATATATTGTGTTTCGACGAGATTTGTGTTTCGCGTTCGACGGTGACTTGGTTTTTTTGTTTTGACGGGCCTAGTTAGGCTTAGCGAAAACATCATTATTCCCGACCCAGGAGATCGAAGAATCGTCGTCATTGTCTGTCGTTGTTCTAGCGGTGAATTCGCTTTCGTCGCTGCCAGCTTGGAGCGCTTTTTTCAAGATGAGAATTGTTTTTTTAACGCTTTAGCATCTTATATTAATTTTTTTAAGCGTACGCAATTGTTAGGTTCTTATCGGAATATCTACGCCTAGTTTATGTGCAAAAAACATTCTGGAAACGGATGAGATAATCCGATTGCACAGTTAAAAAGTAAATATTGGACAAATTGTGAATACATTGGATTAATTGTGAATACTTTGAACAAACTGTGAAGTAAATTCTAGAAATAACCATGGATCAAAGACGAAGGATTTCTACGTTAGTACCCATACTATTTTCTTGCCATTGTATCATGGCTTTTTTTTTCATTTGCAATTGTGGTGTATCATGAGTGAATCATATACGCTCCCTATAAGTTACCAAGATAATACAAGTTGATGTAACACTTCCCCCCCCCCCCCCCCTCCGTCAGGTACACTCGGACCATAGCGAACGTGTGGTGAAACGCAAAATAGAAACCAAATCCGTGACTTAATATAAACGATACGTTTAATAGGCTGTGGGCGCCTACAACTTTGGTTGTGAAATAAATATTTTTAAAAACGAGGATCTGACAAATCCGCGCCTCTTCTAAACCTTAAATCTTTAAGCAGACGATCGAAATATTATTCTTCGCCACAAGACGGCGACTCTTTAGTCATACTTTACAGTTTACACCCTCCCCTCCCCCTCTACCCCTCCCTCGACGTGCCAAACTTGGATAGAAAATGTTGGATACATTTGTTCAATTAGGCGTTAGTAACTTATAGGGAGCGTATATAAATTCACTCATGGGTGTATATATAAAATGTCACGTGAGGGCCAGTAGGGAGGTGAATAAAAATTTTAGCCAATTAAGGGTAAGATTCGGCTGAACAAATATTCTCGCGACTTAACTTAACACGATTTTGACATGTTAAGATAATTTAACTTATACTTTTTTTCGCAATTATATGACGCGTGAAAACCTTTTTTCAGAAAATTTAAAATGTGTTTAAACACATTAAACACGCTTTTCTTGAATTGATCATGAAAAAATCCATAGAATCGTGTAAATGGCACCAACAAAAAGCCAACTCAATGATTTCTTTCCCCTAGTGGCCTTCATCGAAAATGTTTTTTTTTTTTTTTTTTTTTTTTTTTTTCCCTACGTTGTACAAAAATTATTATAATTTTACTGGTACCGTAACCTTCTTGATTTCCTTTATGAAAGATCCCTTGCCATCATTTTAGGCATGACCCCGTGCCCATCAGAATCATTTTTGTACACTTCGTCCTGATGTAAAATAATGGCCTTCTACCATTTGAGGTCCAACTTGACAATGTTATCTTCTATTGTAAAATCTTGGAGAGGGAAATTGTAAAATCTCTGATAGGGAAATTGTAAAATCTCGGATAGGCAAATTGTAAAATCTCGGATAGGCAAATTGTAAAATCTCGGATAGGGAAATTGTAAAATCTTGGATAGGGAAATTGTAAAATCTTGGATAGGGAAATTGTAAAATCTTGGAGAGGGAAATTGTAAAATCTTGGAGAGGGTAATTGTAAAATCTTGGAGAGGGAAATTGTAAAATCTTGGATAGGGAAATTGTAAAATCTTGGATAGGGAAATTGTAAAATCTTGGAGAGGGAAATTGTAAAATCTTGGAGAGGGTAATTGTAAAATCTTGGAGAGGGAAATTGTAAAATCTTGGAGAGGGAAATTGTAAAATCTTGGAGAGGGAAATTGTAAAATCTTGGAGAGGGAAATTGTAAAATCTTGGAGAGGGAAATTGTAAAATCTTGGAGAGGGAAATTGTAAAATCTTGGAGAGGCAAATTGTAAAATCTTGGAGAGGGAAATTGTAAAATCTTGGAAAGGGAAATTGTAAAATCTTGGAGAGGGAAATTGTAAAATCTTGGAGAGGGAAATTGTAAAATCTTGGAGAGGGAAATTGTAAAATCTTGGAGAGGGAAATTGTAAAATCTTGGAGAGGGAAATTGTAAAATCTTGGAGAGGGAAATTGTAAAATCTTGGAGAGGGAAATTGTAAAATCTTGGAGAGGGAAATTGTAAAATCTTGGAGAGGGAAATTGTAAAATCTTGGAGAGGGAAATTGTAAAATCTTGGAGAGGGAAATTGTAAAATCTTGGAGAGGGAAATTGTAAAATCTTGGAGAGGGAAATTGTAAAATCTTGGAGAGGGAAATTGTAAAATCTTGGAGAGGGAAATTGTAAAATCTTGGAGAGGGAAATTGTAAAATCTTGGAGAGGGAAATTGTAAAATCTTGGAGAGGGAAATTGTAAAATCTTGGAGAGGGAAATTGTAAAATCTTGGAGAGGGAAATTGTAAAATCTTGGAGAGGGAAATTGTAAAATCTTGGAGAGGGAAATTGTAAAATCTTGGAGAGGGAAATTGTAAAATCTTGGAGAGGGAAATTGTAAAATCTTGGAGAGGGAAATTGTAAAATCTTGGAGAGGGAAATTGTAAAATCTTGGAGAGGGAAATTGTAAAATCTTGGAGAGGGAAATTGTAAAATCTTGGAGAGGGAAATTGTAAAATCTTGGAGAGGGAAATTGTAAAATCTTGGAGAGGGAAATTGTAAAATCTTGGAGAGGGAAATTGTAAAATCTTGGAGAGGGAAATTGTAAAATCTTGGAGAGGGAAATTGTAAAATCTTGGAGAGGGAAATTGTAAAATCTTGGAGAGGGAAATTGTAAAATCTTGGAGAGGGAAATTGTAAAATCTTGGAGAGGGAAATTGTAAAATCTTGGAGAGGGAAATTGTAAAATCTTGGAGAGGGAAATTGTAAAATCTTGGATAAGGAAATTGTAAAATCTTGGAGAGGGAAATTGTAAAATCTTGGAGAGGGAAATTGTAAAATCTTGGAGAGGGAAATTGTAAAATCTTGGAGAGGGAAATTGTAAAATCTTGGAGAGGGAAATTGTGAAATCTTGGAGAGGGAAATTGTGAAATCTTGGAGAGGGAAATTGTGAAATCTTGGAGAGGGAAATTGTGAAATCTTGGAGAGGAAAATTGTGAAATCTTGGAGAGGGAAATTGTGAAATCTTGGAGAGGGAAATTGTGAAATCTTGGAGAGGGAAATTGTGAAATCTTGGAGAGGGAAATTGTGAAATCTTGGAGAGGGAAATTGTGAAATCTTGGAGAGGGAAATTGTGAAATCTTGGAGAGGGAAATTGTGAAATCTTGGAGAGGGAAATTGTGAAATCTTGGAGAGGGAAATTGTGAAATTTTGGAGAGGGAAATTGTGAAATCTTGGAGAGGGAAATTGTGAAATCTTGGAGAGGGAAATTGTGAAATCTTGGAGAGGGAAATTGTGAAATCTTGGAGAGGGAAATTGTGAAATCTTGGAGAGGGAAATTGTGAAATCTTGGAGAGGGAAATTGTGAAATCTTGGAGAGGGAAATTGTGAAATCTTGGAGAGGGAAATTGTGAAATCTTGGAGAGGGAAATTGTGAAATCTTGGAGAGGGAAATTGTGAAATCTTGGAGAGGGAAATTGTGAAATCTTGGAGAGGGAAATTGTGAAATCTTGGAGAGGGAAATTGTGAAATCTTGGAGAGGGAAATTGTGAAATCTTGGAGAGGGAAATTGTGAAATCTTGGAGAGGGAAATTGTGAAATCTTGGAGAGGGAAATTGTGAAATCTTGGAGAGGGAAATTGTGAAATCTTGGAGAGGGAAATTGTGAAATCTTGGAGAGGGAAATTGTGAAATCTTGGAGAGGGAAATTGTGAAATCTTGGAGAGGGAAATTGTGAAATCTTGGAGAGGGAAATTGTGAAATCTTGGAGAGGGAAATTGTGAAATCTTGGAGAGGGAAATTGTGAAATCTTGGAGAGGGAAATTGTGAAATCTTGGAGAGGGAAATTGTGAAATCTTGGAGAGGGAAATTGTGAAATCTTGGAGAGGGAAATTGTGAAATCTTGGAGAGGGAAATTGTGAAATCTTGGAGAGGGAAATTGTGAAATCTTGGAGAGGGAAATTGTGAAATCTTGGAGAGGGAAATTGTGAAATCTTGGAGAGGGAAATTGTGAAATCTTGGAGAGGGAAATTGTGAAATCTTGGAGAGGGAAATTGTGAAATCTTGGAGAGGGAAATTGTGAAATCTTGGAGAGGGAAATTGTGAAATCTTGGAGAGGGAAATTGTGAAATCTTGGAGAGGGAAATTGTGAAATCTTGGAGAGGGAAATTGTGAAATCTTGGAGAGGGAAATTGTGAAATCTTGGAGAGGGAAATTGTGAAATCTTGGAGAGGGAAATTGTGAAATCTTGGAGAGGGAAATTGTGAAATCTTGGAGAGGGAAATTGTGAAATCTTGGAGAGGGAAATTGTGAAATCTTGGAGAGGGAAATTGTGAAATCTTGGAGAGGGAAATTGTGAAATCTTGGAGAGGGAAATTGTGAAATCTTGGAGAGGGAAATTGTGAAATCTTGGAGAGGGAAATTGTGAAATCTTGGAGAGGGAAATTGTGAAATCTTGGAGAGGGAAATTGTGAAATCTTGGAGAGGGAAATTGTGAAATCTTGGAGAGGGAAATTGTGAAATCTTGGAGAGGGAAATTGTGAAATCTTGGAGAGGGAAATTGTGAAATCTTGGAGAGGGAAATTGTGAAATCTTGGAGAGGGAAATTGTGAAATCTTGGAGAGGGAAATTGTGAAATCTTGGAGAGGGAAATTGTGAAATCTTGGAGAGGGAAATTGTGAAATCTTGGAGAGGGAAATTGTGAAATCTTGGAGAGGGAAATTGTGAAATCTTGGAGAGGGAAATTGTGAAATCTTGGAGAGGGAAATTGTGAAATCTTGGAGAGGGAAATTGTGAAATCTTGGAGAGGGAAATTGTGAAATCTTGGAGAGGGAAATTGTGAAATCTTGGAGAGGGAAATTGTGAAATCTTGGAGAGGGAAATTGTGAAATCTTGGAGAGGGAAATTGTGAAATCTTGGAGAGGGAAATTGTGAAATCTTGGAGAGGGAAATTGTGAAATCTTGGAGAGGGAAATTGTGAAATCTTGGAGAGGGAAATTGTGAAATCTTGGAGAGGGAAATTGTGAAATCTTGGAGAGGGAAATTGTGAAATCTTGGAGAGGGAAATTGTGAAATCTTGGAGAGGGAAATTGTGAAATCTTGGAGAGGGAAATTGTGAAATCTTGGAGAGGGAAATTGTGAAATCTTGGAGAGGGAAATTGTGAAATCTTGGAGAGGGAAATTGTGAAATCTTGGAGAGGGAAATTGTGAAATCTTGGAGAGGGAAATTGTGAAATCTTGGAGAGGGAAATTGTGAAATCTTGGAGAGGGAAATTGTGAAATCTTGGAGAGGGAAATTGTGAAATCTTGGAGAGGGAAATTGTGAAATCTTGGAGAGGGAAATTGTGAAATCTTGGAGAGGGAAATTGTGAAATCTTGGAGAGGGAAATTGTGAAATCTTGGAGAGGGAAATTGTGAAATCTTGGAGAGGGAAATTGTGAAATCTTGGAGAGGGAAATTGTGAAATCTTGGAGAGGGAAATTGTGAAATCTTGGAGAGGGAAATTGTGAAATCTTGGAGAGGGAAATTGTGAAATCTTGGAGAGGGAAATTGTGAAATCTTGGAGAGGGAAATGAGAGGGAAATTGTAAATCTTGGAGAGGGAAATTGTGAAATCTTGGAGAGGGAAATTGTAAATCTTGGAGAGGGAAATTGTAAAATCTTGGAGAGGGAAATTGTAAAATCTTGGAGAGGGAAATTGTAAAATCTTGGAGAGGGAAATTGTAAAATCTTGGAGAGGGAAATTGTAAAATCTTGGAGAGGGAAATTGTAAAATCTTGGAGAGGGAAATTGTAAAATCTTGGAGAGGGAAATTGTAAAATCTTGGAGAGGAAATTGTAAAATCTTGGAGAGGGCAAATTGTAAAATCTTGGAGAGGGAAATTGTAAAATCTTGGAGAGGGAAATTGTAAAATCTTGGAGAGGGAAATTGTAAAATCTTGGAGAGGGAAATTGTAAAATCTTGGAGAGGGAAATTGTAAAATCTTGGAGAGGGAAATTGTAAAATCTTGGAGAGGGAAATTGTAAAATCTTGGAGAGGGAAATTGTAAAATCTTGGAGAGGGAAATTGTAAAATCTTGGAGAGGGAAATTGTAAAATCTTGGAGAGGGAAATTGTAAAATCTTGGAGAGGGAAATTGTAAAATCTTGGAGAGGGAAATTGTAAAATCTTGGAGAGGGAAATTGTAAAATCTTGGAGAGGGAAATTGTAAAATCTTGGAGAGGGAAATTGTAAAATCTTGGAGAGGGAAATTGTAAAATCTTGGAGAGGGAAATTGTAAAATCTTGGAGAGGGAAATTGTAAAATCTTGGAGAGGGAAATTGTAAAATCTTGGAGAGGGAAATTGTAAAATCTTGGAGAGGGAAATTGTAAAATCTTGGAGAGGGAAATTGTAAAATCTTGGAGAGGGAAATTGTAAAATCTTGGAGAGGGAAATTGTAAAATCTTGGAGAGGGAAATTGTAAAATCTTGGAGAGGGAAATTGTAAATCTTGGAGAGGGAAATTGTAAAATCTTGGAGAGGGAAATTGTAAAATCTTGGAGAGGGAAATTGTAAAATCTTGGAGAGGGAAATTGTAAAATCTTGGAGAGGGAAATTGTAAAATCTTGGAGAGGGAAATTGTAAAATCTTGGAGAGGGAAATTGTAAAATCTTGGAGAGGGAAATTGTAAATCTTGGAGAGGGAAATTGTAAAATCTTGGAGAGGGAAATTGTGAAATCTTGGAGAGGGAAATTGTAAAATCTTGGAGAGGGAAATTGTGAAATCTTGGAGAGGGAAATTGTGAAATCTTGGAGAGGGAAATTGTAAATCTTGGAGAGGGAAATTGTAAAATCTTGGAGAGGGAAATTGTAAAATCTTGGAGAGGGAAATTGTGAAATCTTGGAGAGGGAAATTGTGAAATCTTGGAGAGGGAAATTGTGAAATCTTGGAGAGGGAAATTGTGAAATCTTGGAGAGGGAAATTGTGAAATCTTGGAGAGGGAAATTGTGAAATCTTGGAGAGGGAAATTGTGAAATCTTGGAGAGGGAAATTGTGAAATCTTGGAGAGGGAAATTGTGAAATCTTGGAGAGGGAAATTGTGAAATCTTGGAGAGGGAAATTGTGAAATCTTGGAGAGGGAAATTGTGAAATCTTGGAGAGGGAAATTGTGAAATCTTGGAGAGGGAAATTGTGAAATCTTGGAGAGGGAAATTGTGAAATCTTGGAGAGGGAAATTGTGAAATCTTGGAGAGGGAAATTGTGAAATCTTGGAGAGGGAAATTGTGAAATCTTGGAGAGGGAAATTGTGAAATCTTGGAGAGGGAAATTGTGAAATCTTGGAGAGGGAAATTGTGAAATCTTGGAGAGGGAAATTGTGAAATCTTGGAGAGGGAAATTGTGAAATCTTGGAGAGGGAAATTGTGAAATCTTGGAGAGGGAAATTGTGAAATCTTGGAGAGGGAAATTGTGAAATCTTGGAGAGGGAAATTGTGAAATCTTGGAGAGGGAAATTGTGAAATCTTGGAGAGGGAAATTGTGAAATCTTGGAGAGGGAAATTGTGAAATCTTGGAGAGGGAAATTGTGAAATCTTGGAGAGGGAAATTGTGAAATCTTGGAGAGGGAAATTGTGAAATCTTGGAGAGGGAAATTGTGAAATCTTGGAGAGGGAAATTGTGAAATCTTGGAGAGGGAAATTGTGAAATCTTGGAGAGGGAAATTGTGAAATCTTGGAGAGGGAAATTGTGAAATCTTGGAGAGGGAAATTGTGAAATCTTGGAGAGGGAAATTGTAAAATCTTGGAGAGGGAAATTGTGAAATCTTGGAGAGGGAAATTGTAAAATCTTGGAGAGGGAAATTGTAAATCTTGGAGAGGGAAATTGTAAAATCTTGGAGAGGGAAATTGTAAAATCTTGGAGAGGGAAATTGTAAAATCTTGGAGAGGGAAATTGTAAAATCTTGGAGAGGGAAATTGTAAAATCTTGGAGAGGGAAATTGTAAAATCTTGGAGAGGGAAATTGTAAAATCTTGGAGAGGGAAATTGTAAAATCTTGGAGAGGGAAATTGTAAAATCTTGGAGAGGGAAATTGTAAAATCTTGGAGAGGGAAATTGTAAAATCTTGGAGAGGGAAATTGTAAAATCTTGGAGAGGGAAATTGTAAAATCTTGGAGAGGGAAATTGTAAAATCTTGGAGAGGGAAATTGTAAAATCTTGGAGAGGGAAATTGTAAAATCTTGGAGAGGGAAATTGTAAAATCTTGGAGAGGGAAATTGTAAAATCTTGGAGAGGGAAATTGTAAAATCTTGGAGAGGGAAATTGTAAAATCTTGGAGAGGGAAATTGTAAAATCTTGGAGAGGGAAATTGTAAAATCTTGGAGAGGGAAATTGTAAAATCTTGGAGAGGGAAATTGTAAAATCTTGGAGAGGGAAATTGTAAAATCTTGGAGAGGGAAATTGTAAAATCTTGGAGAGGGAAATTGTAAAATCTTGGAGAGGGAAATTGTAAAATCTTGGAGAGGGAAATTGTAAAATCTTGGAGAGGGAAATTGTAAAATCTTGGAGAGGGAAATTGTAAAATCTTGGAGAGGGAAATTGTAAAATCTTGGAGAGGGAAATTGTAAAATCTTGGAGAGGGAAATTGTAAAATCTTGGAGAGGGAAATTGTAAAATCTTGGAGAGGGAAATTGTAAAATCTTGGAGAGGGAAATTGTAAAATCTTGGAGAGGGAAATTGTAAAATCTTGGAGAGGGAAATTGTAAAATCTTGGAGAGGGAAATTGTAAAATCTTGGAGAGGGAAATTGTAAAATCTTGGAGAGGGAAATTGTAAAATCTTGGAGAGGGAAATTGTAAAATCTTGGAGAGGGAAATTGTAAAATCTTGGAGAGGGAAATTGTAAAATCTTGGAGAGGGAAATTGTAAAATCTTGGAGAGGGAAATTGTAAAATCTTGGAGAGGGAAATTGTAAAATCTTGGAGAGGGAAATTGTAAAATCTTGGAGAGGGAAATTGTAAAATCTTGGAGAGGGAAATTGTAAAATCTTGGAGAGGGAAATTGTAAAATCTTGGAGAGGGAAATTGTAAAATCTTGGAGAGGGAAATTGTAAAATCTTGGAGAGGGAAATTGTGAAATCTTGGAGAGGGAAATTGTGAAAATCTTGGAGAGGGAAATTGTGAAATCTTGGAGAGGGAAATTGTGAAATCTTGGAGAGGGAAATTGTGAAATCTTGGAGAGGGAAATTGTGAAATCTTGGAGAGGGAAATTGTGAAATCTTGGAGAGGGAAATTGTGAAATCTTGGAGAGGGAAATTGTGAAATCTTGGAGAGGGAAATTGTGAAATCTTGGAGAGGGAAATTGTGAAATCTTGGAGAGGGAAATTGTGAAATCTTGGAGAGGGAAATTGTGAAATCTTGGAGAGGGAAATTGTGAAATCTTGGAGAGGGAAATTGTGAAATCTTGGAGAGGGAAATTGTGAAATCTTGGAGAGGGAAATTGTGAAATCTTGGAGAGGGAAATTGTGAAATCTTGGAGAGGGAAATTGTGAAATCTTGGAGAGGGAAATTGTGAAATCTTGGAGAGGGAAATTGTGAAATCTTGGAGAGGGAAATTGTGAAATCTTGGAGAGGGAAATTGTGAAATCTTGGAGAGGGAAATTGTGAAATCTTGGAGAGGGAAATTGTGAAATCTTGGAGAGGGAAATTGTGAAATCTTGGAGAGGGAAATTGTGAAATCTTGGAGAGGGAAATTGTGAAATCTTGGAGAGGGAAATTGTGAAATCTTGGAGAGGGAAATTGTGAAATCTTGGAGAGGGAAATTGTGAAATCTTGGAGAGGGAAATTGTGAAATCTTGGAGAGGGAAATTGTGAAATCTTGGAGAGGGAAATTGTGAAATCTTGGAGAGGGAGGGAAATTGTGAAATCTTGGAGAGGGAAATTGTGAAATCTTGGAGAGGGAAATTGTGAAATCTTGGAGAGGGAAATTGTGAAATCTTGGAGAGGGAAATTGTGAAATCTTGGAGAGGGAAATTGTGAAATCTTGGAGAGGGAAATTGTGAAATCTTGGAGAGGGAAATTGTGAAATCTTGGAGAGGGAAATTGTGAAATCTTGGAGAGGGAAATTGTGAAATCTTGGAGAGGGAAATTGTGAAATCTTGGAGAGGGAAATTGTGAAATCTTGGAGAGGGAAATTGTGAAATCTTGGAGAGGGAAATTGTGAAATCTTGGAGAGGGAAATTGTGAAATCTTGGAGAGGGAAATTGTGAAATCTTGGAGAGGGAAATTGTGAAATCTTGGAGAGGGAAATTGTGAAATCTTGGAGAGGGAAATTGTGAAATCTTGGAGAGGGAAATTGTGAAATCTTGGAGAGGGAAATTGTGAAATCTTGGAGAGGGAAATTGTGAAATCTTGGAGAGGGAAATTGTGAAATCTTGGAGAGGGAAATTGTGAAATCTTGGAGAGGGAAATTGTGAAATCTTGGAGAGGGAAATTGTGAAATCTTGGAGAGGGAAATTGTGAAATCTTGGAGAGGGAAATTGTGAAATCTTGGAGAGGGAAATTGTGAAATCTTGGAGAGGGAAATTGTGAAATCTTGGAGAGGGAAATTGTGAAATCTTGGAGAGGGAAATTGTGAAATCTTGGAGAGGGAAATTGTGAAATCTTGAGAGGAAATTGTGAAAT